>CM066031.1:119486230-119594643 GCA_033557465.1 Ichthyophis bannanicus
TTCTTATGCGATCGCTGTGAATGAAAACCTCTCACACTCAGTAGGTGTAAAACGTCATCTCTTGCATTTCAGACTTTAGGTGGAGTGCTGGGTGCACATCGTGTTGTGAACGAGTTTCCCCATTCTTCTCTCTTCGCCTCTCTCTTCTTTTCCTGTGTCACACCGTCACGCTGCTGGACATAAAAAGAAGGTACTAATCACGTGTGGGGACCACAGCGGTATTTCTGGGGCTCCTGTCCCCAAAATCCATGCTCTGGACTTATCCCAAACAAAAAAAAAAAAAAAAAAAAAAAAAAAAAACCCCCCAAAAATCTCTGACCAATCAGCTGTGATTAATTTGGAAGAGGGAGAAAGTTAATCTCTTAAATGATTTCAGTTCATTTCATGATCTCTTGATGGACCCATCTTTCATATAAAATAGCAAAAGCAATTTGCATTCTATAATTACAAAGTACTGGACAGTATTCAAGGGCACCTTCTATATGTAAACCAAGACATATGCGGCAGATAACGACCATATGGCCTCTCCCTTCTGACTTCCATACCATCATTGACTCTACTCTCTCTTTCTCTGCAGCATCCTAAAGTTAGATATAACCTGTCGCTTCGTTCTCTATAACAACATCAGAAAAATTTGTCCCTTGCTTTTTACACACAACTACTGAGACCCTCATCCACTACTACTGAACATTTTGTATAGCGCTATAAGACAATACGCAGCGCATGCCACAGACATGACATAAAAGACAGTCCCTGCTCTTCAGAGTTTAAATCTAGTCAAGACAAAACAACACAGTAAGTGAGGACATGGGATACAGCGTAGGGGGAATAGTAAGGAAACCCCAAGGCGATCATAGGCGGACTCACCTACAAAAGCGGCCAGAGAAGAGAGTGAGCTTTGAGTCTTAATTTTGAGAAGGGCCCAGTGAAGGCATCTGAACATTATAGACTTAGGTAGTTTATTCCAGGCATAAAGGAGTAGGTAAGGTGAAAGAAGCAAAGTCTGGATGTTCGCAATTTTGAAGAGAAGGGCACAGATAGACGAGGTTTGCAAGAAGAGTTGGAAGTTCCCAATGGAGGAGGGTAGAGAATGAAAAAACCTAGAGGAAAAGGTTAGGTAGGGTAGTCGCGGAGCTGCAGAGTGAATGCACTTAATAGAGTCAGCCAGGAAGAGAACCCGCGAGTGTACATATAGTCTTGGCAATGCAAGCTGACTTGAGAAGGAGGCGGTAATATGAGCCGCATGACGAGGGCAGGTGGAAGAGTATTAGCTACACTGCAGGGTGTCTGAAACCAGAATTGAAGGGAGCGAGAGAGAGGATGATATCAGAGGGGGAGAGAGGACCAGCAAGGAGCAGGCTACAGTAGTCTAGATGGCAGAGATGACAAGTGTTTTGATTACCTCAGAGACTGAGAAAAGAGTTAGGGGAGACGAGGGTTAGAGAGAAAATATGAAGCTCCAGTTTTGGCCATGGCCAATTTCAAGTGGCACTGATGACATTCAGCAGCAATGTCACGGAAAGGCCGGCATAGATCCTGGCCTGGATTGCCAGAGAGGATTTCAGGTGTAGAGAGAGGTAGATCTGGGAATCATTCAGCGGTTAAGATGGTACTGAAGCCTTGGGAAGAGATGAGTGCACCAAAGGAATGGGTATAGAGAGGGGAAAGGTGTGTGTCCACGACAAATCCTTGGGGTATATGCAACTCAGTGCGGGATCAGCAGCAGAGGAAGGACCCACCAAGAACAAAACACTTGAAAAGAGCGATGGGAGAGATAAGGAAGAAGAGAACCAGGACAGTACAGAGCCCTTAAAACCAAGCGAGGACAATGGGTACCGAGAAGTAGTAGCAGTATTAATACTTTGGAGGAAAGATGGGAGAGAGGAGATATGACAGAGATGTTTAAATATCTCCGTGGGCATAAATGCTCCAGGAGGAGAGCCTCTTGTCAATTGAAACAAAGCTCTGCAATGAAGGGACAATTGTATTTATTTATTAACAAGCTTGTTTATACCCACCTTCTCCTACACCAAAGAGCGGGTTTTACATTAAAAACAAACATTACAGGAGAACTCAAGTGTGTAAACTTTGCAAGGGGAGACATGGCAGGGTTTGCAAAGAAGCAAAACATATACAATTGCAATATATGTACAAGAGTTAGATATTCTTTTAGGCATGTGAGGATGAGGGGCAAGAACTAGGTATTGGTCTCTGAAGTGATCAGGTGAAAAGGAAGGTTTTTGAGATGTTTTCCGAAGTCCCTTAAGTCCTTGGTTATCCTGACCATCCTCTAGGAGAGAATTCCAGGTGGGTGAGTGCCAAGCTAATGAAAGAGCCCTCTTCATTGGTGCAAGAACTAGGAGTTGAAATGGTGTCTCCGTTGCTCTGTCTCTTAGGTCTGCTGGGTTTAGTTTTGTGCATATCATTTCCTGTAGAAATTCCAGCTGATATGTTGTTTCTTATCTTGAGAGATAGTCAAGGCAGTTTTGTATCTGGCACGTGAGGTAATTGGTAGTAGTGAAGAATGAGCTGATATAAGAGCGGGGGTACGTGGATCATGTTTGGCATGCGTCCTGTGATGATGTGGGCAGGCCTTTGTTCTGGGCAAATTAAGTGCAAGGAATGAGTGGTTTTGAGTTAGAAGACCTTGAAAAAGGGAGTTACAATAATCTAGCATAGGGATTATAAATCTGCTTGACAGACCGTGCGGAAGTGTATCCAGACTGAGGAGGGGTTTTAGTCTTGGGATATAAAGCGAGCTTTTTGAATGCATTCCGGGAGGTTCTGTTGATGTGGGTTTGTCTTAGTTTAGAAAAGAGATCAAGGGTGATTACTAAGGTAGTGTACTTTCCTCTTTACTGGGATTAGAGTGTCCATGATGGAGACTGATGATGGGGAGTAACAGCAGAGTCCCGTGTTATGAATAGCGCCTCAGACTTTTTGAAGTTGACTTGGAGATTGTTGGAAGCCAGCCAGTTGCTCATCTCCTGTAGGCATTTAGTGATAGCTGTATAGTCTGGCATTTCGAGATGGATAGGGGAATAGACCGTGATGTCATCTGCATAAATGGCATAGTTAATTTTGTGCTGCTTGAAGTCACCAGGGCCTGCAAAATCACCAATCCAACTTCTCCAGCCCTTGAATTGAAGAACCATTATGCAGCCCTGGAAGTTGAGGAGGTGAAAACATCCCTGGAAAGGGAAGACCAGAGCTCAAGTACCCCAAAGTTGCAGAATCAGTGACCACAAGGAAACAAAGGGTAGTGGTGATTGGAGACTCTCTTCTGAGGGGTACTGAGGCGTCCATCTGCCGACCAGACTTGATGTCTAGAGAGGTATGCTGTCTGCCTGGTGCCAAAATCCAAGATGTTATGGAGAGTTTGCCGAGACTCATCAAGCCCACTGACTATTACCCAATGTTGCTAATCCATGTTGGAACAAATGATACTGCCAGGTATACCTCGAAATGTATCAAAAGTGTCTTCATGGCTCTGGGACAGAGGGTGAAGCAGTTAGGTGCACAGGTGGTGTTCTCTTCAATCCTCCCTATTGAGGGTAAAGGCCAAGGCAGAGAGGCTCACATCCTGGAGATGAATGCATGGCTGCGTGGATGTGTCATCAAGAGTGTTTTGGGTTCCTAGACCATGGGATGCTGTTCCAAGGGATGCAGAGCAGAGATGGCATCCATCTGTCCAAGAAAGGTCAACGCGTCTTCAGTAGTAGACTGGCTAATCTACTGAAGAGGGCTTTAAACTAGATTCGTTGGGGATGGGTGAAGAAAGCCCCCAGGTAGGTGATACATTATATAACTTTATGGAAATGGGTAACAGGGGTAACATATGGAAAGCAGTGTGTATAAATGCCTGTAGCATGGGAAATAAGATCCTGATGTTGAAGCTTTGGGTGGGAGTGGCGACTTGGATTTAGTGGCAGTTACAGAAACATGGTTCACAGAAAACCATGATTGGGATGTAACTATACCTGGCTATACTTTATTCAGAAAGGACAGGGTAGGAAGTAGGGGGGGGGGAGGAGTGGCACTATATGTAAAAACTACTATTAAAGCTTTGGAATTACAGAGCTTAAAAGGGAGAGGGGAGGCATTGTGGGATAAACTAGAAAGAGGGAAAGAGAAATCTATTTACATTGGTGTGATATACAGACCACCCTCACAAGAGGAAGAGGTGGACAGAGAGTTAATTGAAGACATGCGCAGCATTGCTAGGAAAGGGGAAGTGCTACTGATAGGAGATTTCAATATGCCAGATGTTGATTGGCACATTCCTGCTGCAGTATCATCTAGAAGTACGGAGATCCTGGATTCTCTACAGGGAGAACTATTCAGGCAATTGGTAACAGACCCCACACGGGAAGGGGCCTTACTGGACTTGGTGCTTACCAATGGTGTAAGTGTTTCTGATGTTGTAGTGAAGTCCAATGTTAGTTGGTTTAAGAAGATGCTGCGTGATACAATGTCGAAGGCCAAGGAGATGTCAATAAAGACAAGTAGGAATCCCGTTTTATGTTGTGTATTCTTCTTAGGAGTATTTATTTATTTATTTACATTCTCTTATATACTGCACTATTCTGCATCAGTGCAGTTTACATTGAACAAACTGAAATTACATTGAACAGGGCATTATAAACTTGGAGATAACTATTTTACAGGGACATGGGCTATGGAGGGTTAAGTGGCTTGCCCAAGACCACCAGGAGCACCTGTGGGACTAGAAACCCCAGTCCTTCCGGCCCAAAGTTGCTGTCCTCTAGTGGATTTGAACCCTGACCTTCCAGCCTGAAGTACCTTGCCCCAACCACTAGGCCACTCCTCCACTCCATGAATGTTGAACAGATGTATGAGGAAGGTCTCAACACTATGGTTAAGACAAACATTGATGTTGGTGTGGATCCAGAGGAGCATACAGGTCAATATGGTCTTGCAGTTGTCTCTTCCCAACCTTTTCAATTATTTTGGATAGAAAGGGGCGAGCTAGAAATAGGGTGGAAAGTTGCAGGACCAGAACTGTTGTTGAGTTGTATTTTTGGATGAGTCAGATGTTAACTTGTTTGAGAGCAGGGACATGTATCCTTGAGATAGGGATGAGCTTATGGTGTTGTGGATACAGTTTACAACTTTTTCCTTGAATGATTTGATCCACATGACCGGGCAAGGGTCAGAGGGCACTGTATTGGTGTTTAAGGCAGCGATGGTGTGGAATATTTGCTCCGTAGATCAGTACAATTTGTGTTTGACATTGGGATCTGCAGTTGAGGTGTTGGAGGTGTTTAGCAGTGAAGTTCTAAAGGGTGGTTTTCTTCTTCTTGATGAGGAAATCTCCAAAGATCTGGGGATGGATAGTGTCTTTTTTGTGGGATGGATTCTTCATGAGGGTGTGGACAATTTCAAATAGTTTCGAGGCTTGTCGCTGGCTTTTAAGATAAGGTTGGTGTTGTATTCTCATTTGTGCTTGTTGATCAGATCATTGTAGTCTCTTTGCATTTTCTGGTATTGAAGAAGGGGGGCTTGTGACCAGTCATGTTTCCGTTTATGCTCCAGTTGCCAAATTTTTTGTTTCTTTTCTCTTATTGTGTCAGGATACCACGGGGCAGATTTGGATCTTTATTCTCTATTTCCAAGATTTGGGTGTAAGGAGGCTTCACTGCTGCATTGATCGTGGAGTTCCAGGTTCTAATTGCCTCATCCATATCTGAAAAGTCCTGGGGGAGGCTGGGAAGGATATTTTGAGGACCTGGTCTTGGTTATATCCTTTAAATCTTCTTTCAGAGTGGGGTATTCTCTGTGATTTTCCTTGTTGGGGGAGGTCAGTCTTGAAGTGTGTAGCATGGTGATCTGACCAGGTATTGGTAGGGCAAGAGGGGCCATTATGGCTGTACTGTGAATGAAGGTTCTTTCGGACAAAGATGAGGTCCAGAGTAGAGCCTAAACGGTGAGAGGGTACCTTGAGGATTTGGCAGAAGCTAGGTGATTCCATTGCCTTGTGAAAGTAGCTTCTCCTCTGCTAGGTGCGAAGCTCGGGTTTAGGTCACCTAGTAGTATAAGCAGCTTATGAGGAGAGCCGGCAAAACATATGGCTTCGAGGATGTTGGATGTCTCATCAGCGGGAGTGTTTGGGGCTCTGTAGGTAAGGTAAATGGCTAGATGTCTGTTTTCTATCGTGACTAAGTCACAGTGTTTGTGGATTACAGATTAGGATATTTTAAATTTAAGGTCATTCGCACAAGGATAAGTACCCCACCACCTCTCTTGTGGTTGTGCGGGCAGTTGAAGGCAGTATGAGATCGTGGAGTGATCTCAGATAGAATGACCTGGTCAGGGCTTTTTAGCCAGGATTTGGTGATGCAGAGGATGTCAGTCTGGTGATATAAAATATAGCCTATGATGGTGTTTGTCTTGTATCTGATGGGCCTAGCATTGATTAGCCCAATATTAATAGAGTGATTAGAGTGTGCAGGTGTGGTAACAAGTTGTGTGAGTGTTGGTTTGAATTCTTATTAATCTGGGGGTTCATCTGTTGACATGCTTATAGGGATTCCTCCATATGTGTGGGTAGCAAGGTTGTGTACAAGGGGAGGTTGTAGGGCTGTTGTGGGTATGTTTATGGTATAGGTAGCTGTTGATAAGTGGCAGAGTAGGATCCAGATGAGAAGAAGAGCATAGAATACTTGGTTTGCTGGCAACTTTGGATTCTGTGGCATTATAGCAGTTTTATGCTTTTTGCTAGAATCATAGGAGGGTAGGGGTGGGGCTCTTTCAGCAGTGAGTTCCATTTCTGATGAGTGGTATTTACAGTTTGCCATTTTCTTGCTGAAAGTGTGTCATGATACAATCCGAAGTGTCTAGGAGATGTGTGGGGTGAGAGTTGTCTGCTTGTGAGTAGTCCTGACAGGGGTGAGGTCAGCAGCGAGGTCTTCGAGGTTGTTGAGGTTTTTCGAGATTGTTGGGCTTAGTGTTGGCAGCTTTTTCTTTGGGTTGAGCTGATTTTTGCATACCTGCCTGCGTTCCCCGCCTACGGGCCATGCCAAACGGCTCTCTGGCACATGCCTACCAGGCATGGGCGCGCCTGATGGCGCTTCTTTTTTAAAGTTGCTGTGGTGGGCCCTGATTGACCTTGAGATGGCGAGCAGGAGGGGTTTCAGCCTCCCTCTCTCTTTTCTGATGACGAACGGGGCTCTGGGTCCAAGGGTGCAGTCCTGCAGCGCCTGATGGATGAGGATGAAAGGGGATAGACTCAGGAGTAATATGCGGAAATATTTCTTTATGGAAAGAGTGGTAGATGCATGGAATAGTCTTCCAGTGGATGTAACAGAGATTAGGACAGTATCTGAATTCAAGAAAGCAGGGGACAAACACAGATGTGCAGCTGAGAAAAATATACATGAGCACAACAGGAAGCAATGTAGAGTGAGACTGACTGAAGATATGATGGACTATTTTATTTTTTAAGTACTGTACAAGTATATCTCTGAAGGGATGAAGTTATAAGAACCATCTCTATATGTATGGGGTAAGGTAGGACATTACCTGTGGGAGCCTTGAACCCAGTACCCCAGGGTTTACCGGACTCATCCCCCACTCCGCTCTGCAGGTTCTGTATCTAGAGTTGAATTATATATTGATGATTTATAAAATACTGCTTATTGTACCTGATGGAAATTGCAATGTGAGCACATTTTCTGGAGGTGTCCTATCTCTGGAACCTGGAAGAATGGTAGATACAGTATAATAGATCAGCTCCACTGTCTGCTAGAAATGCAGATACAGTCATACAGTCCTTACCCAGGGAGATCAGAGTCTCATAATTCTCCTTCATCACCTCCCTGTAAAGCTTCTTCTGCCCTTCATCTAAATACTCCCACTCCTCCTGGGAGAAAGAGACAGTGATGTCCTCAAACATCACCCGCATCTGAAACGGAAGTTTGAGGGTAAGAAATTAGAGAAGAATACAAGTTCAAGGCAATGACCTTGCTGTGGAGTGGGGGAAGTACAGCAAAGCTGGAGGTTGAATGATGAGGTAAGGGATAGGAGCTTAAAGCATAAGGGTCACAGGGGTGAGCAACATGAATGTTAAAATCTCCGAGAATAAGGGAGAGGGAAGATGAATCCAGAAAGAAAGAAATTCATGAATCTAAGTCAGAGAGAAAGGTAGAAGCGGACCTGTCAGGGGGTTGATAAATAGCAGGTAATCGGAGGGGAAGTGGTGTAAAAATCTGGACCGAGTGGACTTCAGAGGAGGGAAAGGAGTGAGATTGAGGCAGCAGGAGGGGTTGAAATTGACAGGAAGGAGAAAGTAGAAGCCCAATACCACAACCATGGCCAGTGGGATGAGGTGTGTGGGAGAATTGAAATCATGACAGAGAGTAGCAAATAAAGCCCTGTCGTCTGGGAGGAGCCAGGTCTCAGTTAGAGCAAGGAGATAGAGAGCATTAGAGATAAAGAGATCATGAGCGAAGGCAAGTTTATTTGAAATGGAGTGTGCATTCCAAAAGGTACATGAGAAAGGGAGAGAGGTGGGGGAGAGGGGAGGGATATGAATAAGATTTGAGATGTTGCATGATGAGCTGTTCAATAAGTGTGACAAAAGTTTGGGGGCCCAGGGTTGGTTTTGATATCTCTGGAAGAGAGAAGGAGAAGAAGGAGTAGAAGAGTGTGGGACAGAGAGGAGACTGCCTTGTGATAACGAGGGTGAGATTGTTTTAGCGAGAGAGAGGAGATGACTGAAATAGAGGGAGAAAGTGGTGAAATCCAAAAGCTGATAATAGGGTAGATGACAAGTTGCGGGGAGTGAGGATGGTAAAGGGGAGATGAGGGTAGCGGCTTGATGGTGTTGGTAGGAGGGAAGACAATTAGGGAGTATGAGGAGTAGGACGAGAAAGTGATGAGGAGCAATAAAAGGGAGAGATGGAGAGGAGAACAGAAGTCGGAAGAAATAAAAGGATATGTGGCAGAAATTGCAGGTGATGAGATGCACATGTGAGTGATCGTGGTAAGGAGCACAGGACAGCTATAAGAGATTTTTAGCCATGGGTTGGGATAATAAGGAAGAGGAGAGAGAGAGTTGAACAAGATCACAAACAATAATACTGAAAAGTCAGGCACTCTAGCAATGCTAAGATAAATAAATAACATATACAGGCAGACAGACCTTCCAAGCAAGTGTTTAGCAAAAGCCAGAACTTAGCCAGAAGCCCTTCAGCCATTCTCCTGCCCCCCTCTATAGCACCAGCTCCAGCCCTGTCTCCCTCCCACCCTGCCCAGCCCCCTGAGGGTAGCTTTGGCTTTTGCTGAATCAGTGCTGGAGTTCGGCTTCTCTTCTAATAGTGGAAAAGGGATAAGGTTCTATCACTGAAGTCCATGAAGGTGCATTGAGTAAGAATGGTTGCCTGTCCCAGCAAAGAGAGAGGAAACATTAACCACATTCAGAGGCTGGAACAGGAACCAGATGTTTCCAGGGGCTTGCACATAATCCCCGAGTTTGTTGTTGTTAAGTGCTGTCGAGCCAGTGTCCACTCACGGTGACCCTCTGGGTAGTTTCCCTAACTATGTTCGGTGGCTCATAGTTGATAGAGTGGCATCCATATCTGCTTATTCCACTTCTGTATTGACTTTCTACAGATATGCATAGTTTATGCAGAGAAAATTGTTGCAGAATGCACCAACAGGCAATTTTACTGCTACTCAAATTAATCAAGGGCACCAAAAAACCCAAATCTGGCTTCATACTCATCATTCTAGACATAAAAGCAACATTTGACTCCATTCCACATGACCTCATAATTCAGCACCTTCAAACTCTTGGATTAGCACACACACTCCTCAGATGGTTCAAGTCCTACTTTACAGGCCACAAACTGCAATTAAGAATAGACCTGAGAAGATGAGAGTGCTGAATGAATCTGCCTGCTTTCCCAGAATCCTCTCTGAAAACTCCATCTTGAAATAAGTGAATAAAAACAGTCTCTCTGTATCTCTGTGTGTATGTTATTTACCTTTGAAACTGATGACAAGACGAACTGCAGACAGAATGCTTTAACCATGACTACATATAAACCAGAAAAAGACAGGAATTGGAGGAGGTTAAAGGAAATAAGACATAGAGATAAAACCCTGCAAAGAACCATACAAGAAGAGAAAAAGAAAGGAATGTATTTCCAAGGCTGTTGTAAGGAATAACCATATAAAGGAAAAGGTACAAATGGGTTAAAGAAAAAACAAACTGTGATGTAAATGTATAAAATAGTGCTTTGTAGAATGTAAAGTGGGCAGACAGTAACTGGAGTTCTGTATCGAGTGATGTCATTTTCTGCCTCACAGGACAACAGTATGGTGTTATATTTAAATTTGCTGCAGACCTGTGTATTCTAGTTCAATAAATTAGGTTGATTTTTACTTATAAGTTAGCCTGTCTTACAAATTTATACACAAAGTATAAGGATAAGATGTTGGGGTGCCACGCAGCACTAAATCTTACTTGCAATATTCTATACTATATCTACGCTGATGATGTAATGATATACACATCTATCAACATAACAAATCCAGACATCATACCCATATCAACCTGCTTCTCCGCTGTCTGCAGCTGGCTCAAAATACACAATTCAAACATAGACCTCAAGAAGACAGGGGTCATATTCATCACAACAGACTTTGGCTTAAAACCACCATCTTCCATAGCTATTGATGGCACTCAAATCCAAATGAAATAAGATATATGATACCTTGGAGTCACACTGGACCAACGCCTCACTTTCTCAGCACACGTACAAATTCTTACTCAGAGCATTTACTTCAAGCTTAAATTGATCAAGCATCTCAAACATTTACTGACCGACCATGACCAGTCCTTCAAGCAACCATTGTCCCCCACTTTGACTACTGTAATATTATCTTTCAAGGCATACAAAACTCAACCATCCACTCTCTCAAACTTGCACTCAACACTGCTGCATGAATCCTACTCAATGCAAATAAAACCTCAGAACACATTACACCTCTTCTAAAACAACTGCATTTGCTTCCAATAAAGGAACACATTAAATTCAAATCCATCTTCACAAACTTCAAAGTCCTCAACAACTCCTCATCACCACACCTCCAGAGGGGAGAGGGACTCCAGCAAGAAGGAGGTTGCACTAGTCGAGAGAGGGGTAAAGCAAGGTTACTTGTAACGGGGGTTCTCCATGGACAACAGAATAAGTCAGCTACACTTGGTGACGTCATCCAATGGCGCCGAGATGGATATCTCTCCAATAGTCCAGAAGGGCTTTGCCCTTCTGAGCATGAGTCACTAGCCCAACCCTCCGATCCTCCCCTAGCTGGGCAGTGGTTCACTAGCCCAGGATCTTCAGCTAGGAACGGGAGAGGTCAACCCCTGGATAGGGGAGGAGAGTGGGATGGTATGGCTGACTTATCCTGTTGTCCACGGAGAACCCCTCTTACAGGTAAGTACCTCACTTTCTCATAGAACAAGCAGGATGAGTCAGCCACACCAGGTGCCTTCCAAGCTTAAGTTTGTTGTGGAAGGGGGAGACCCACTGCTTTCAAAGTTTCTAATGAAATGATAGACGTAACAATTACTGACAGGTGACTCTATTGGGAGTCAAGTCATCCTGATAGAACACAGGGTAGTGCAAACCGTAGTGCAAGTACAAGCGAATAGTGAGAGTGCAAACAATGTGACAGTGCAAATGTGTGAAAACAAGGATAAGTCACTTATGTGTAACAGAGAGCAGTCAGTGCAGTGGATCCCGTAATGCTGTGGCTAGGACCGCCTGACCAAAAGCAGAGCTCTGGGCAATGTCCATGTCCAGACAGTAGTGTGTCTGGAAGGTGTGGATCGAGGACCAAGTTGCGACTTTACAGATGTCAGCTGCCGACACCGCGCGCAGGTTCACAATGGAGGTGGACAGTGCTCTGAGGTGGTGAGCGTTGACCCTCGAGGTCGTCTGCCCTCCTGCCTTCTCAGGCAGAAGGTGATGCAGGCTGAGATCCACAAGGAAAGCATCCTTTTGCTGACTGGATGGCCGGGATTGTTAGGGTTGTAAGAGACAAAACAGTTTGAGAGCCTTTTCGCAGAGTTGCTGTGCATTGGAGGTAGGAGCACAGCGCCCTTGCACAGTCAAGAGTGTGAAGGTGTTCCTCTCCCTCAGGTCGGAAAGAGGGGAATTCGATGACCTGGTTGATGTGGAAGGCAGATGCCATTTTGGGAATGAACCTTGAGTGCATCCTTAGAGAAGCACAGTCTTGGGAGAGTACCGTGTATGGGAGGTGTGCCACCAGAGCTTTGAGCTCGCTTATCCTTCTGGCTGAGGCGATAGCTATTAGGCATCTTCCAGGAAATATACTTGAGTTCTGCAGTGTGTAAGGGTTCAAATGGTGGCTGTGTGAGCTCATTCAGGGCCGAGTTGAGGTCCCATTGGGGTACGGGGGCCCAGGTGTGTGGGCATATGTTGTTTAGCTCTCTCATAAACTTTGCAACCAGTGGGAGCTTGGCAATGGTGTCACCCTGTTCATAGGCATGGAAGGCAGCAATAGCTGATAGGTGTGCCCTAATGGATTGAGTCTTCAAGCCACTGTGAAGGAGTGAGATGAGGTATTGCAGGATCCTTGGGACTGGGCAGGAGAAGGGATCGAGATGCTGGGCTGAGCACCACGAGGTGAAGCGCTTCCATTTCAATCGATACAATTTCTGAGTGGCTGGTTGCCGGGAAGTGAGGATCACTTCTTGGACCTCTGCGGGGAGATTTAACGAGGATAACACTACTCTTTCAGCTTCCAGGCAGTGAGCACTAGAGTCCAGAGGTACTGGAGAGGTGCAGGTTCCCCTTCACTGGGAGGAGGTCTTCGCACAGGTGAAGCTTCACTGGCGCTTCGAGGGCCAGGCATTGGAGATACAGGAACCACATCTGGCGTGGCCAGTAGGGTAGAATGAGAATGGCTTCTGCCTTGTCCAATATGATCCATTGGATGGTCATCAGGCTGAGAGGTAGGGGTGGGAATGCATACACTGGTGAACACTACCCACATGACACGACGAAGGCATCCGAGGCAACGCTGAGGCTAGATGGACATTTGGAGCAGAAGTGGTCACATTTTGTATTGGTCTTTGAGGCAAATAGGTCAATTTGTGGTTGTCCCCACCTCTTGAAGAGTGACCTGGTAATGCGGTGGTTGAGGGACCATTCCTGTGGGTCTATTAGTCAGCTGAGTTTTTCTGCCAACGGATTCTGTGTTCCCAGGAGGTAGGAGGCATGAGGGAGACAGTGTCTGGCCTGTGCAAATTTCCAGAGCTGTAGGGCTTCCTTGCACAGTTTACTAGAGCCGGTCCCTCCTTATTTATTTATGTAGAACATGGCCACCTGATTGTCTGTCTGTAAGAGGACTGTCTTTCCCCGGATCAGGGTCTGGAACATCCTGAGAGCGAGACTTAATGCTCTGAGTTCCAGTAGGTTAATGTGCAGGCTGCGCTCCCTCTGGCTCCAGATTCCTTCAGCACGGAGCTGACCACAGTGGGCCCCCCAACCTAATAGGGAGGCATCTGAGGTGATGACTATCTTATGTGGGGATAATTGTAGGGGCCGGCCGCCCATGAGGTTCAGTGTGTTGGACCACCAGGCTAGGAATTTTTGCACAGCTGCATCCAGGGGAATTACCGGTGACAGCGGTTGCAAGTGTTGGTTCCAGTGGACACGCAGCTGCCATTGTATCCTACGCATGTGTAGTCTCACCAGAGGGATTACCTGCATATTCACCGCCATGTGACCCAGGTGTCTATTGATGTTCCGATGAACTACAGCTGTTGAGATGGGTGAAGTTTCGACTTCTGGAGGTTTACTAGGAACCCCAGCAGCGAGAGAGTGTGGATGGTCTGTTGTATGGCAGCTTCTGTGCCTTGAGGGGACTGGCTGGAAATCAGCCAGTCATCCGGGTATGGATCCAGGTATGGAAAAACACAGATGTCCTGCTTCCTCAGGTGTGCGGCGATGATAGCCACGCATTTTGTGAAGACCAGCGGGGCAGAGGAAAGTCCAAATGGCAGTACCCTGTACTGGTAATGCTTGTCCTGGATCTGGAAGCGGAGGAACCTCTGGTGAGACACATGGACTGGGAATGTGAGTGTAAGCATTGAGCAGGTCCATGGACGCGAGCCATTCTCCTGGCTGGATGAGGGGGAGGATGGAACCCAGGGAGTACATTCAGAATTTCTCTTTGAGAATGAGTTTGTTGAGATACTGGAGGTCCAGGATGAGGCAGAACCCAACCAATTTCTTGGAAATCAGAAAACATCTGGAGTAGAAACCCGTAAAGTGCTCCTGGGAGGGTACTGGCTCTATAGCTCTGGCTGCTAGCAGAGAGAGTATGGCCTTGTTGAAATCGAGGAGCAAAGCCTCTGAGAAGTTGTTCCATGGCAGCTTGTGTTGGAAGGAGGTCGAGGTGAACTTTAAGCTGTAGCCTTCCTCGATGATGCATAGGACACATCTGTCTATGGTGATGGATTTCCATGCCTTTCTGAAGGTGGATATGTGTCCTCCGGTGGGCGGTGGAGAAGGCGAACTGGCATCAAAAGGATGGGTTTACCTTCCCTGTGCCTGCTGGGGTAGACTTAAGTTGTTTCCAATCTCGCTGGTGAGGCTTGTTGCAGTATGGATTTTGATGGGTCTGTTGTTTGTACCTAGGCGCTTGTCACTTTCTGTAGGAGCTGTAGGAGGGGTGGCGCTTAGTTTTTGAGTAAGATTTATGGTAAGATCCTTTTCGGTTGGTACCCGAGAAACGTTCGAGGCCCTGGCGTATTTCACTTTATCGCTGAACAAGGAGCCTCCCAGAAAGGGTGCATTCGCGATGTGATTGTGGGTATTGTCCCAGAGGCCGGAGGTGTGTTGACATGCTAATCAGCGAGCTGAGATAGCTATCCCTGCTGTGTGTGTGACTGTGTCGAAGGAGTCGAAGGCTGCTCTGATCTTTTGTTTAGTGCTTTCGAGCAGGTCACTCGGGACTTTGGTCGCAGATATCCACATCTCTTCCGAGAGGGATGATGTTATAGATTTGAGGTCCTGTATGATGATATCTTAATAGAGGGTGTGATGGAGCCAATGTGCTGCTACCTTTTCAGAAAGCATTGCTCCCTGGAAGACTTTTTTTCCGACTTCATCCATGAGTTTGAGGTCCTTTCCTGGTGGGCAGTTGGCATGGTTGCAGGCAGATTTGACCCGCTTGAGGGCGGATTCCATGACAAGTGAGTTGTGGGGTAGTTGAGGCTTTTCAAACCCTGGCGATGGTTGAATCAGGTATATTCCGTGAAGAATTGGCACCAATGGCCGGGTTCTGCCATATTTTAAGGAGATTTGCCTTCATTAAAGGGTGCAGTGGCAGGATTGCGGAGATCTTGGGAGTTTCAAGGAACTTTAGGGCTGCTTGGGTTTCCAGACGTTGATCTATTATGTCAGGGGCTGGGATCCCTAGAGTCGAGGAGATCTTCCGCAGGAATTTGGGGTATGTTAAGTTCTTAGGATTGGAGTTACTGTCCAGGTTGGATCCAGTAGATAGTGTCTCAAGTGGAGGAGGCAGCTCGTCCTTGCTGAGGGAGGTTCCCTTGGAGGCGGCCTCCCCATCCCCACTGGGAGCATCAGAGGTAGTCTGGGGGGAGAGGACTGCTGTGGAGTCCATAGAGGAGGTAGATGTAGGGGAGACAGGCTGGTCAGGAGGGTTAGTGCGACTTGCAGGGCTTCGTGCCGAAGGTAGCTGCACTTCTGTAGGAACAGGAGTCCGCGAGGAAGACTAGTGCTGGAGGAAGTCTGAAAATAGCTGGAAAAGCTGTGTAGGCCCCAGGGGGCCCAAAGCACGTAGCTGAGTAGGAGAAGGAGTTTGGAGAACATGGGCTATGTCTGGTTCTGGAGCCCAGAGGAGTTGAGGTTCCAGGGTCTCAGGATGAGCAGAAGCGCCGGGAGAAGGCTTAGGGTTTCTGTGTTCCAAGAAGAAGGAGGCCGGAGAGGAGGGGGAACTGGAGGAGTACCTGACTCTTTTGTCCTGTGGTGAAAGGTGTTTCCTCCTGCCTCCATGCTTCCCCTTACGTGTGTGTCTGCTGTGCTCCCATCTGCTTCGGTGGTGCCTGTGATGTCCCGAGATGCTCTGGTGGTGCCTTCACTGTCCCGAGGTGCTCCAGCAGTGTCTGTGATGCTCTGACAATCTTTCAGAGCAGCAGTGCCGTTTTCTGTTGGCTCCTGGGCTGTCGGGGGATCATCTGCGCTCAGGAGAGAGGGATTCCCTGCATTCTCGGGGTTGGTCCAGTTGCTGCTGGGAGATTAGAGGACATCCAATAGCAGAGGAGGGGCAGCGGCCTGCAACACCACGTGTTCAGAGGCAAGATGGCCGCCCCCAGAGTCCCCATGTGTTGATGAGAGCTCTGGAGCATCGGGGGAGGAAGACCGTACGGGGGCCTGGCAGGAGACGGAGGCCCTCTGAGGCGCGTCTTAGGCCGCCGCTGGGGAGAAAGCAGATGCTGCCAACCTGTTTTGTGCCGGTTGGTTGCCACAGGAGCGGGCTTAGAGGTAGAGGTCCTCTTTTTGATGCCATTCCTGATGCGGGGATCCAGCGTGCCTGAGCCACGAGTAGAAGAGAGAAAATTCTCCAAGGCATAGCCGCAAGCTCTTCTAGCCCTTGGGGACATGTGGGCACAGCTGGTACAGTCCTGAACCGGGTGGTCCTTACCGAGGCAGCAGATGCATTTGTGGTGGTTGTCTGAGTTGCTCATCTTTCTGGAGCAGGACACACACTTCTTAAAAACAGACATGGTGAGTGATGCTTGTTCTATTTTCCTTTCTTCTTCTTATCTTCTTGGTATATTCCTTTTTTTTTTGTTTAAGGAGACTGTAAGTAAGGAGGAGAGAAGAAGTAAAACTGGCCAGCTAGGGGCGGGATCGGAGAGTTGGGCTAGTGACTCATGCTCAGAAGGGCAAAGCCCTTCAGGGCTATTGGAGAGATATCCATCTCAGAGCCGTCCGATGACATCAGCAAGTGTGGCTGACTCATCCTGTTTGTCCTAGGAGAACTAAAGAGTGGATAAATGTCTTAGTAGTGTGTGTGGTAAGGAAGGGACAAAGTTTGCCAATCTTATAGAGAAAGAAGAGACAGGAAGTGTGCAGAGAATGAAGTGTAAAGGTCTGAATGTCGACCTGTGTTGTTATAGCAAACGCTGTGAAAAGCTCTTGTTCAATCACTCACCCACAGAAGGAAAACTCACAGACAGGCTGGAATGCAAACAGGAACTTTTAATGTGCGCACAGGCCCAGACAGAGAACCAGCAATCTCCACAAAAATTCTGAGCCCTGAGGGGCGTCTTACAATGCCTTATATACAGTACAAGTTTAAACTCATTCTATAATCCCATTTGCCACAGGTATTTCCTGTCCACCAATCAGCAGCCCCTGGGGAAGGTACCTGGGTGACCTGTCCAAACCGCTGTGCTCTGGTCTGTTGGTTTCTGGGCTAGGGGATACTGTGCTCAGACCTGGAGTGGGGGAAGGGTTTCTACTGAAATAGCAGGCTGATTACTTTATGTAAGAGCCTCATGGCTTGGGGGAAGGGTCAGGCTGATCACTTGTGTAAGAGCCTCATGGCTGCCTCATTCCCCCCTTTTTAAGTGAGACCTCAACCGCTAGAGGTGGTAGAGGGCTGTATTACTGGAGGCAAGCCGCAGAGGGGTGTATTTGGGACAGGGCCAATATCTGGGGGCCGTTCTTTGTCTCAGAGCCAGCTGCAGTAACTAACCCTCCTTCCTTGCACTGGGCCCCGTAGGCGTGGAGAATGGCAAAGGCATACCGGGAGTCTGTGTATATATTCTCATGATGGTTAGTCCCAAGGGTTAAGGCACGGGTAAGGGCAATGAGTTCCGCCTTCTGTGCGGATGTTCCAGGGGGTAAAGGCTGAGCTTCGACTATCTCTTCCATCGTCACCACCGCGTACCCTGCACACCTGCGGCCCTCCAACACCAGACTGCTTCCATCTACGAAGTAGGTTTCATCCGGATTGCTTAACGGCACATCTGTCAGGTCAGGGCGACTGGAGAAGACTGTATCCATCACTTCCAGGCAGTCGTGATCAGGTGGTCCTGGGCTAACAGGCAGGAATGTAGCAGGGTTTAAGGCTTGGCTGGTAGTTATTTGCAGTCTGGGATTTCCCCATAACATGCTCTGGTATTTCAACATCCGGGAGCTGGTGAACCAGTGACTTCCTTTATGCTCTAGCAATGTTCGGACTGAATGTGGGACGATGACTGGAAGGCCTTGGCCCATGGACAGTTTATCAGACTCTTCCACCAACAAGGCTGTTGCTGCTATTGCTCTCAGACAAGGTGGCCATCCCTTGGCCACTGGATCCAGCAGTTTAGACAGGTAGGCGACTGGTCGCGGCCAAGACCCCAGTTGTTGGGTCAAGACCCCCAAAGCTGTTCCTGCTGCCTCGTGCACATAGAGGGTGAAAGGCTTGGTGACATCCGGAAGGCCTAGGGCTGGTGATGACAGTAATGCCCTTTTCAAATGTTCGAAGGCCTCCTGTTGGTCACGACCCCATTCAAGGGGGCTCTTCTCTGGGCCCTTTGTAGACTCATAGAGAGGCTTTGCGATCTTTGCGAAGTTGGGAATCCAGATTCGACAGTACCCAGTGGCCCCGAGAAAGGCACGTACTTGCTTGCAGGTTGTTGGCACTGGGATCCGGCACACTGCTTCCTCCCTCAGCTGCCCAACCGTCGGCTTCCTTTTGACAGATGGAATCCCAGATACTTCACTTCCGACTGACATAACTGAGCCTTTTTTCTGGAGACTCGGTATCCCCCATTGTAGAAGCTCTGTGGTTGCTAGTACACATTCAGCCTCAGAGTCAGCAGTGATTAGCAGGTCATCAACGTATTGCAGAAGTACTCGTCTGCCGGGCTCCCCCGGAGGGAAACTAGCGAGATCTTGGGCCAATGCTGTGCTGAAAATGGTAGGGGAGTTCTTGAATCCCTGTGGTAAACGAGTCCAGGTAACTTGGGACTTTCTGTCAGTAGCAGAGTCCTCTTTCTCGAAAGCAAACAGGTGCTGGCTTGCAGTAGCCAGGCGTATACAAAAGAAGGCATCCTTTAGGTCCAGTACTGAGAAGTGAGAAGCAGTCGCCGGGATGAGGCCCAACAGTGTATAAGGGTTTGGTACTACAGGATGCAGAGTCACAGTGGCCTCATTGACACGACGGAGGTCCTGAACAGGTCGATAGTCGGTGGTTCCAGGTTTTCGAACTGGCAGCAAAGGAGTGTTCCATGCCGATTGGCAGGGCCGCAGGATACCATGCTGTAGTAGCTGCACCAGATGATGATGAATTCCTTCTACAGCTGCCCGCGGCAGCGGGTATTGTCGCACATGTACCGGGGAGGCTCCCGGCTTCATTTCAACACATACGGGAGGGATGTTAATGGCCATTCCGGGGGGGTTTCCTTCTGCCCATACTCCAGGGGGCACTGATTCCCATGTAACCAGGGTAACCACATCAGATTTGGGCCTGTTCTCATATAACCGCCATTCTTCTTCTCGGGGGACGGACAGTACCAAAACTGTTGGGCCCAGGCTGGGTATTTCGAGCTCAGCCTGGCCGTCAGACCCGAATGAGATTTGGGCCTGGAGTTTTGCCAGAACATCCCGACCCAGCAAGGGTATGGGACATTCAGGCATATACAGGAACTGGTGAGTGATGGTCCGTCCCCCCCAACTCGCACATGCGGTTTTACAGAAAAAGGTCTCTGGGCCCTCTCCCCCGTTGCTCCGGTATCGACCATGAATTGCATTCTCCGGCTCCCTAAATTCATGTTGACCATAGGCTCCTGGGGACCCAACAGAAACTTGGTGCCCGGTCTGGCCTAGTAGTCATCTGAGTCATAATGTTCCATGGTTACAAGGCCTTCAGTGGCTGGTTCCGGTGGAGGCGGGAAAGCATCATACTGGTTTTTGCTCCCGTGTAGTACGTACAGGTGCTCTCGCGCCCCTTGTGGATGGGTATCTCCCTCGTCTTGTTTACGATTTGGACATTCATTCTTCCAATGTCCCTCCTCTTTGCAGTAGGCACATTGATTGGGGGCTAGGGGAAACCTCGGCCCCCCGTATCCGCGGCCTCGCCCTCGTTCTTCTGTGCTGAACAAAGTAGAAAGTAGTTGTCTAGTGTCCGACCAGGCAGGCTGGTGTGTTTGCATACTACTGGTGATAAGGTCTGTCAGTTCTTGGGGCTTTTCAGTATAGGAAGCATAGTGGGTTTTCCAGTTCAACAGGTCCGTGGTGGAGAAAGGGACATAAATCAGGCTGGATGGTCCCAGTGTCACACGCCCAGCAGCATCAAGGCACGGGAGCCCCTGTACTTGTCGTAGTGGCAATTGGAGATCATGCGACCGCAGGCGGCAGGCTACCGGGGTGGACGATTCAAGCTCAGCCTCTGTGCTCTCAGGGGAGGAGATGGTGGCACTGGAGGTGGCACCAGAAGTGGGAGGGGAATCTGAAGATGAGGGGCCAGAATCCATAGAATCTTCCCTAAATCTGGCATCACCCACCCCGAGAGGAGGTCTTCCTGACCTTTGAGCTGTGGGCGGATCCTGCAGTGGTGCGGATGGGACACGGGGTTGAAGTAGAGGGAGGGGGCATGGAGGAATATCAGGAGAGTCCCGTCCCTGGTAGATAGGGCCGGGTGTCCGTCCCTTTTGGCGACAGATGGCCGCCACCATTACTCTACACTGATCCTCGTGGTAGCGCTGGAGCCACCTTGGTCTGAATTGGCATATGGTCAGCCATGAGTCAATATATGGGAACTGGTCAGGGTGCTCTTTTGCTACAATTTGATGGACCAAGGACACAGTGGCCAGGTCAATGGACCCCTGGGGAGGCCATAACTTAACTAAGGCTGGCCATTCCCTCTCACACAAAAAGGATAATCTGGAGGCGGAGAGAGGTACCCCGTAATCCTCTCTAAACCCAGATTTAAAATTGAGAAGCATGCACTGTAGGGGCGTTTTCACTTTTGACTTTCCCGACCCCATGCTCTAATTCTAGTTCAATAACTAAGTGCAGTATACAATGTGGATCAGATCTTCTAACCTAATCTCAATTCAGAAAAAATGCAATTTACAATAAGCAAAAATGCAATTTACAATACAGATCCTATCTAGTCTTAATTCAGGAGGGGAGAGAGAGAGAGAAAAAAACACAACATTTTTTACAATATAGGTCTTGGCAATTTACAAAATATACACTCAGATTTGATTTAGATAAGAGTTAAAAAAAATTATAAGCTAGCTATTCTTAAAATGTCCACCAGATGGAGCTCCAGGATCACTCCAACCATGAGGAATAGCAGCATGGCAAATACAGCTAATGTCCACCAGATGGAGCTCCAGAATCGCTTTAAGTGTATTTGAGTGTAGCTTACACGTGGTCTTTTCAAGATGGCTGCCTCCTCGTGCGTTCCACACCGGATTTCAGCTCTGCACACCTCCGGACATGACTCAGCTGTTCCTGAACCCCCAAAAAAGAAACAAGGGAACAGGCATCGGGCCAAACAGCCCCGGATCGCAAAACTGAAGCAGGGAAAACAGATCGGGAGTCCCCCAGCAATCAGAAGAACACCTCAAGCAGGCCCGAAACGGACGCTCCAGCGCGCCGATGAGGCAAGCAGGAGAAGGAAAAAAAAAAACAATTCAAAGGGGGAGAGCCAGCCGGCCCGCGGCGTGCAAAACAAAAGGAACAGCCCAAAGGGGCCAGCCGGCCTGCAAAACAAAAAGGGGACAGTTCAAAAGGGGCCAGCCGGCCCGCGGCGTGCAAAACAAAAAAGGAACAGTTCAAAAGGGGCCAGCCGGCCCGCGGCGTGCAAAACAAAAGGGGACAGTTCAAAGGGGGCCAGCCGGCCCGCGGCGTGCAAATTACACAAAAAAAAAGCAATTTAAAGGAGGTGAGCCAGCTGACCCGCGGCGCGCAAACCACACAAAAAAAACAATTCAACGGAGGAGAGCCATCCTGGCCCGCGGCACGCAAAAAGCAAAATGGATCCAAGGGGGAGAGCCAGCTGGCCCGTGGCGCACAGAAAAAGCAGATTGCAAAAGGAGAGCCAGCCGGCCCGCGGCACACACTGCGGTTAGTACAACATTTTTAATATTTAGATTGAGGCAAAAATATTTTTAATAGCTTTTGCAGCGCTGTACTCTAAATACTTTTAAAGGGCCCAAGGTAGCAAAATTAATTTATACTGCAGTTATCTTACCGGTACTCTGATTTCTACTCAAAACTGGACGAACGGTGGCTTCAGACCCCCCCGCCCCCCCCCCCCCCCCCCCCGGGGTCCCTACTAGGACCGTTCGTTGCGGGTGATTGGGCCGCTACAGGTTCCCAGAAATTACCAGGACTCACAGATGGAGTACAGAACATAGCAGTACTCACCAGAACTCTGATCAGACAGGTAGTTTGGATGCCAGTCTATCCAGCTGGTTTTCAATCGAGGATTCAGCCGCAGGGACCGACTGTCCAGACAAATCAAGGTGTCCTTCCGAGCACAAAGTGGCCTGGGGCGCCAAGGACCATTAATCACCTGGAGGGGCCGGCCCCTGACTGGTGGAGGCCCCGATCCTGCAAAAAAGCAGTAGTCTTCCCACCGTGGGTGTGATGAGAGAGAGGCTTTTCTTTTAATGTTTCCCGGCCAATGCACCAGAAATGTTATAGCAAACGCTGTGAAAAGCTCTTGTTCAATCACTCACCCACAGAAGGAAAACTCACAGACAGGCTGGAATGCAAACAGGAACTTTTAATGTGCGCACAGGCCCAGACAGAGAACCAGCAATCTCCACAAAAATTCTGAGCCCCGAGGGACGTCCTTCAATGCCTTTTATACAGTACAAGTTTAAACTCATTCTATAATCCCATTTGCCACAGGTATTTCCTGTCCACCAATCAGCAGCCCCTGGGGAAGGTACCTGGGTGACCTGTCCAAACCGGTGTGCTCTGGTCTGTTGGTTTCTGGGCTAGGGGATACTGTGCTCAGACCTGGAGTGGGGGAAGGGTGTCTACTGAAATAGCAGGCTGATTACTTTATGTAAGAGCCTCATGGCTTGGGGGAAGGGTCAGGCTGATCACTTGTGTAAGAGCCTCATGGCTTGGGGGAAGGGTCAGGCTGATCACTTGTGTAAGAGCCTCATGGCTGCCTCAGTGTGCATGTGTATCTGGGTCTTATTTTCTGCAAATTGACACAAAAGAAATTGTGTGAAAAAGAAAGAGCGAGAGAGGAAAAGAGAATCCAAAGACATTGCAGGAGACAGAAACTGAGAACATCATGGGAGGGGAATGAGGAGGAAAAGCCTCAGAGGCTTGCAAGGAATAAAGAGCAGAACTTTCTTTTCTGGACTGAGCATTGCTGGATTCATTTCCCCTTCTGCTTGCCCCATGCAGCGTGTGTGTGTCTCCGAGGCTGGATTGTGGCACTGCCTCCCCTGCTGCCTGCCTCCTGCCAGTCTCCTACCTGCTGAGCTGAAAACCCTGCGGCCATTCTCCTGCCCTTCTCTGGAACACGCCTTGGTTCCCTCTTTGCAAAGCTGGTGATGTGAATTTTGCTGGTGCTATTATGAAGCGTCTTTCAGGGTGGCTTCAATGTGAGGAAGTGTAAACAGAGACCAAGGGAGGGAGGCTGGAGACCGAGTGCCCTCCCCCAGCCCTGGGAAGTCTGTGAAAGGGGCTGTACTATTGCTAGGTCATCTCATAGATCCACTTCCTGAGATACTCCGACTGCAGGGAAAGAGAGAGGAGTTACTAACAACCGAATGCCCTGGAGGATTTCACCTGTCTGATCTATAGAAACAAAGACATTATATGCACAGAACAAGTTCCAGCCACAAAGCCCTACAGTTTCTCGAAGGGCGTATCACGGTGCACTCTGGGAGCTGCAGTCCTCCCTAGGGGGATTACTGTGTGGGAGAGTCACAGTGCACTCTGGGAGCTGTAGTCCTTCCTTGGAGAGATTACTGTGTGCAAGTGTAACAGTGCACTCTGGGAGGTGTAGTCCTTCCTAGGGGGTATTATTGTGGGAGTGTCACAATGCACTCTGTGAGCTGTACCTTTTACTAGGATAGATTACTTTGTTCAAGTGTAACAGTGCACTCTGGGAGCTGTAGTTCTTCCTTGGAGGGATTACTGTGTGAAAGTGTCATAGCATGTTCTGGGAGCTGTAGTTCTTCCTAGGAGGGATTACTGTGTGCAAGTGTAACAGTGCACTCTGGGAGCTGTAGTTCTTCTTAGGAGGGATTACTGTGTGGGAGTGTCACTGTGCACTCTGAGAGCTATAGTCCTTCCTGGGAGAGATTACATGTGGGAGAGTCAAAGACAGGGGCTGCTCAAGGCAATCTGCTCCCTGAGGCGAGAGTATGAGATAGCGCCTCCCCCCCACCCCGGAGTGGGCGGGGGGGGGGGGGATCTTTCTCAAAACTCCAGTGAGGGACTGAACCAAAACAAAAAGCCAATTAGATAATGTGAAAGAAATGCAAGATGTTCACACACTAAGAAGCTAAAAGCACAGTTTATTGCACCAAATTATAAATCATTTTTATTTTGCTGTTATAAACTGCATCATGGTTCTTGCTATTTCTTTTTGAACATTTATTTTACATCCACAGAACCCCCTCCTCAAGAATGGGTGCAGAGCAGAACTAGGACATTCATCCACAGAACTCAATATCTAAAATAAAAAAATCTCATTCTGATCATCTCACTAACAAACATTTCTCCAGTACAAGGCATACTGTGAACTAATACATAACCCTACAACAAAGCCATTAAGGATCTATAGAGCAAACCTACCATACCATACCAGCACCAAGTTCGAAAAATTACATAAGGGTCCTACCCCCAAAAAAAAAATACTGTAAATCCTGCAATTGGGCCCTGGAACATCCAACATCTATTTGAAAAGCTGAACAATTCAGATTACTATAGTACAGATCCCTAAGTACAAACTCCATGTTAACAGAATACCTGACCTTGGTCACACATTCAGAACACAGACCCTCACCAAGTACTGAATAAGTGACCATAACCTAAAAATAAACATATAGATAAAAACTAAACTGCATCCCCAAAAAGCCATATTCTGCATTCAGTGCAACACCAGAGAAATAAAAAGAGATGCATTTCCCTGTACTGTATGAAATATAAAGAGTGCACCAACTCCAATCATTAAATTGAAAATAAAATTCTCTTCTACCTTTGTTGCCTGATCATTTCATTCTCTGATCATGCTGGTCCCAATCTGAGGTTTCTGCTTTCCTCCCCTCCCAGTACCCCCCCCCCCCCACCCCCCCAAAACAGTCCAGACCGGGTGCATGCAGGACACCTTCCCAACTCCATCTTAGATGGGGTGCATGCAGGATACACTCCTATTTCAGACCCATTGCTTGCAAGACATATCCCTATTGCATACCCAAGGCATACAAGAAATCAGAACACATTCCCATAACAGACATGGTGCAGACTGGTGACATCCTTCATACAGACTGAGTGATATATATATATACACCCACTTAAAACAATGCTAATATTACAATAAAATCAAATTAACATAACCCAGAATATAATAGAATGATGACCTTACTAAACAAAAGATTAAAAATTAAGCACAAAACATAAGTTGGCCTTATGCACCGTGCAGTTATCATAATGTGTAACTCCCCCACAACTAGCCTATAAATATGTGATCATGAAAACTTACTAAAAACCTGATATAAAATTAATTAAAAACAAGAGCTGAAAGTCAATAAACATTTTTCCAAAAGAAGATCAGACATCGGATGTGGATGCAAGTCCTACCTTGGGTGAAGATCGAGAGTGCAAAGACTGTAGGCTGGACTCTATCACATGTAAAGGTGGAATTAATGATGAATGAATTCCAAAAGACAACGACAGCAGCGAATACTATAAATAATAAAACCACTAACAAACAAAAATTAAAACTTAAATAGTTAAAGCCAAACACCCCCTTAAAATAAAGCCAAAACTCCTCCCCATTTCTGTACATGCAGAAGCACATATTTACAATGGTGAGAGTCCACGAGTATCCTGGAGCCAGCAGTCTTTTGCACGTCCTTGCCCTCCCCAAAGATCTTACCACTCTGACCGATCCAACTTCATTGTTTGGCCTCCACCGCCTTCCTCCGTGTGCCCGGATCATGATTCCTCAGTGCTGCTCCATTGCTCTGGATGCTGGAAGTGGCAGAGGAGGTAGGGGCCTCAAAGGTGTCTATGCGGGAATGACGGTTGCATGGGCAGATTTATCGGGGGAAGGCAGTTTGTGGCAAAAGCAAATAAACAAAGCTGCGGCTGCCGGAGTGCCTCCCTCTCCCCACCGCCACCGCCGCTTTTTTTTCTGCTCAAATTCATCAGCTATTGGTTCCTCCAGGAATTGTCTGTGCTTATTTCTGATTTTGCCACCTCTGGCTTGCCCCTGCCTTCCCCCTGCTTTTTTTCTTGCTCGGACGATCTTGAGTGGGAAAAAAAACGTCGGGAAGGCAGTAGCAGGCCAGAGGCGGCAAAATCAGAAATAAGCACAGCCGCAACTGCCGGAGTGCCGCCCTCTTGAAACTGTCGCCTGAGGTGGCCTAATGATAGAACCGCCCCTGGTCAAAAGGCACTCTGGGAGCTGTAGTCCTTCCTAGGAGAGATTACTGTGTGGGAGAGTCACAGTGCTCTCTGGGAGCTGTAGTCCTTCCTAGGAGGGATTACTATGTGAAAGTGTCATAGTGTGTTCTGGGAGCTGTGTTCATTCCTAGGAGGGATTACTGTTTGGGAGTGTCACTGTGCACTCTGAGAGCTGTAGTCCTTCCTGGGAGAGATTACATGTGGGAGAGTCAAAGTGCACTCTGGGAGTTGTAGTCCTTCCTAGGAGGGATTACTGTGTGGAAGTGTCACAGTGTGCTCTATGAGTTGTGTTCATTCCTCGGAGGGATTACTGTGTGAGATGTCACTGTGTACTCTCCACTTACCATTGGGCTTTTTAATAGGTAACAGAGGTGTATTAAATTGAGACGTGCTGGGTTCAATAATACCATTTAGCAATAACATATCAATTTCCTCACTTGCTCCTACTACAACTTCTGGCTGTAGGGGATATTGAGCAACTTTTGTACCCTGACAATTTTCTTTTAGTGTAATTCGGACAGGTAATGCAGACCTTATTAGTCCAAAAGGGTTTTCTGGGGAAGCCCAAACTTCAGGTGGGATATTAGCAAAATTTGGCTGACTCTCTGTCTGCAGGAGCAAAACAGATGGTGTGCTGATAAAGGTCATCTGTACCTCAAAGGCAGATAGTAGATCCCATCCCATCAAATTAACTGGACAGTGTGGGGCATATAATAGGGGTTTACAGATATGTTGCCCAATGAGTTCTACCTCAATGGGTACTGTCATTTTGGTAGTAATTGGGTCTCCATTAAACCCTGTTGTCACAGTAGTTTAATGAGAGAGGCTTACGCCTGGGGGTAGGGAATTCAGTACTGA
Source organism: Ichthyophis bannanicus (assembly GCA_033557465.1). Lineage (NCBI taxonomy): Eukaryota > Metazoa > Chordata > Amphibia > Gymnophiona > Ichthyophiidae > Ichthyophis > Ichthyophis bannanicus. The sequence goes on from CM066031.1 coordinate 119,513,782, forward strand.
TGTTGTGGCTCCGGAATCCAACAACATCTGCACTTTATACCCATTTAGACGGACTTCAATTATCAGCTCATGCTCATTGAGCATGGCCCGCATCACCATAGAGATTCATTGTGGTCCCCCTTGAGGAGGCTGCCACTGGGGAAACCTGCTCTGAGGACCCTGGTAAGCATTGGGTGGCCCTTGTGGTTTTGCTGATCCTCAGGTTGGGGGCTTCGGCATTCACGCTGAAGATGTCCCCTTCTGCCACAGTTCCAGCAACTAAGGGCGCTTCTCTGAAAATGCTGTGACTGAGGTGGTCCTACCCATCCCCCTTTCCAAGTACCCCCACTGTTTGGTCCTGTCTGGTTCCAAGCCTGAGCATATAAACCAAAATTCTCCCAGGGGTCTTCAATGATATACTGTTCCAAATCTCTAATAATTTCATTTTCCTGTTTTATAATGACCCTAAGTTTTTGCTTTTCTGCCTAATGCTGCATTTCTGTTTTATTTAAACCTTCTCTTTCTTTTCCTTCTCATCATCCTTTTCCTTGTCTTTCTCTTTTACCTTACTTTTATCAAGATCCTCCTGCAGCTCTCTCAGTTGTAATGCCATGAATTTTGTCTGCAAATCTTTCATATCCTTCTCAGGTTTTATCTGTTCTTCTTCAGCTAATTTGACAAAATGGTGTATATGTGACTGCTATCTTGCCCAAGACTCATCTTCTAACCCCACAATCGTGTCAAGTCTTGATTGAACTGATTTAGAAAAAGTATTGCTAAGTGTTTGGGAAAAAAGGGGCAAGAAACCTGGGTCAGAATAAACCATCCCAGTCTGGGTTTCCCACAAATCTTGAAATCAGGCAATATATGCACTAATATCTTCTTCTATCTTAAAACGCATTTTCAGTAGTGGCCCTAAATTCTTCTGGGTGGGGTATAGTTCTTTTATAGAATTCCAAACTCTGGTTCTGTGCTCATAAAACTCAGCCCCATCATATCGTGTTTCTGCTACAGTAACTTGGGGTAAATTAGCTCTGGCAAACACTTGATTTGTTGCATGAGTTCCCAGGAGTTTTGCTAACAGTGCTTCCTAAAGTATACCCTGCGGTTACCCACTCAAACTTTTGAATCCAGGAAGCCCCCCTCTACTAAGAGGAGGTAAGGCACTAGCTATATTATCCATATCAGTAAAATTCCAAGGGACATATCGAATAGTTCCTCCTCTTGAATGCAAGAGGGGCAAGCAGAGTTCTTCTTCCTATTTTTCCCACACCTCTAATCCTGTCTTCATGTAATCTAAATCCCATTGTGGGTCTCCCGCTCCCCCATGAATACAAAGTCTAGCAGTATTCAAATGTGCACGGTCAAGTGCTCCCTCGGGAGGCCATTGCAACATTTGCGGCTGGTTCTCCAATGTCCAGCCATACATATCGTCATTCCATCGGTCGATGAAGTAACGATTTCCCTCACCCTCAGCTACTGTTTCCTTAGGCATTAGTGAGGCTCCAGCCTGACTGTTATTTCTTGCAGTCCCAATGTGCTTTTTATTACTTTTCTTGTTTTCATAGCTGGATCTCAAAGAGTCCAATCTTTCTTGAGCTGAGTTTAATTTGTCCCACTCCTCTTTCACCCTGTCTGTCTCCTTTTTGCTATGCTGTTCCCACTTCTCTAGTTCTGACTTCTGCTTCTCCCAATCTTTAACACGTGACTCTTCTAATTTCTTTTGTTCTTGTTCTTTATATTTATCCTGTTCTTCCTTCTCCTTAACTTTCTCTTCCCAATCAGCCTGCTGATTTTCTAGACTTTATTCTAAATTGTTCCTCTTGTTCTTGACGAGACCTTTTCCATTCCTCAGAACTGGCTTCTAACTCTGCTTTCCATTGTTCTAATTTGTTCTCACAAATTGGCTGCTTACAATATTCTAATTTAACTGTCCCTGATATTTCTGCCCACTCTTCTTTCTCTCTCCCTATATCCTCACACTCTGCCCTCATCTCAGGATCTTCTATCGCTCCTGGGGGCATTTGGTTATAAAATCTCCTTTCGGGTGAGGTCTCCTTCAAGTTACTGTGGAGGGTCCCCTTGGATTGTTTAGGTTCCTTATCTATAGGAATAGGGTCTTGGTATCCTATAGCTGCAACTGCAGTTAAGGCAGGATATAGTCCTGTTTCTCCCAGATTATGTGTGGGGTTATAAGGAGGGGGCTCCTCGCCACATTCTCTTGCAATCTCCACCCATAATGTGACATCCGCATGCTCATTGTACATAACTGTATAAAGCTTATGCTGTAAATAGCACACGCCAATCAATCTATCTACACTCATACACATTCACTGTACAGTATAAGCATACCTGAGATCACAAATGCCTATTCAATTGATTGTTTGCTGTGTACACCGCCTTGATTGAAGGATAAGGCAGGATAGAAATACCCTTTAAATAAATGTTGTAAGTGTTGCACTAATTTCTGTCCTGTTTTGTCCTTCTCTATCTTAGTTTGCAAGTCATGTAGCGAACGTGGGTCTAGGGTACCGCTTGCTGGCCAGGCAAAAGCGGAGTCCTGTAGTGCCCAGTTACGCCACTTCTTGCAAAACTGTTCTAAAGTTTTAGCAGCGAGTGGATATCTGTTAATAACTTTCTGTAATGCAGTCTGCTCTTGTACATCCACTTTTCTAGTGTCAGAATCAGTTTCTTTTATCCTTTTCTTAAACATCCTAACTAGTCTATAATATCCTACCTATGCAAAATTTTCTACTAATAACTATACCTATGCAAAGTGAAAAACAATATATATTGTCACGCCCTCACCACTTGCTTCCAGCTTGGAAGGGCGTGGTTGTAATAGGAACTTTCCCCTTTCAGCCTTAACTGACTGGTTCCCCGCAATGCTTTCTGGGAAATGTAGTTTAATTTCTATATATATGGCTTCAGGTAGAAAACTGTAGTCAGGCTACTTGGGTAAGGCAATGACAGAAATTTATTGAGCACAAAAAAACAAGGTTCATAAATATCACGTTCAGGGATACTTCTCCAGGCTTCTTCAAAGTACAGCAGGTTATAAGCAAAACAAAACCCAAAACCAAAGTGTCAGCTTAAAGTATTCTTCAGCTCAGAAAAACATAGCCTTTTAACAGCTTCCTTTAGCCTTGCTGGTTAAAGTATAAAACACAAAACAGGCTTTTTTCTGTGGCAGTTTGCCTTCTTTTTCAGTCCCAAACCTTTCCAGGCTGTTTTCCAATTTACCAGCAAAAACAAAAACTCCAAACAGGAACAAACTTTCAACGTGCAAGCAAAGATCTATCCAGGTTTCTCAGGAACATTCAAAAGCAAAAAAAAAGAGAAAGCTTTTTCCTCACAGTTAATTTGGCTTCTTGCCGTCTCACTTCACAGGTAGCAGGTGGTTAATAAGCACAATTCACAACTCCAGCTTGTTCTTATGTCTTAGTAAAATTTCCCCTCTTTACCACATGGAAATTTACAATCCATCTACCTGCTTCTTATGGTTACCTTGCTCTAGAGGGTTTTCTCTCAGGGCTGGCTTTCCTTCAACCCTTCAGTGGGTAAGGCTTGGCACAAAGAGCAATCCATGAGGTTGTCTTCCTCATTCAGTGCTGCATCAGGCTCTCCTAGTTGCATAGGCTCTGTCTTTCCTTCTGGCTCACTGGGCTCAGCTGACAGCTTCTCGTTAGAGCTGAGAGTGTCTCCTGCACCTCTGCACTGCCCAGCATTAGTCAAGCTTCTCCTGCTCTGCTCAGCATTAATCAGGCTTCTTAGGCTCGTATCTGTGCCTCGGCTTGTAACAGCTTCTCCTCTCTCGCCCTCCTTCTTCCTACTATAATCTAACCTAGGCTTAAATCTCCAGGGTTCTAGCCCCACCTCCTCTCTTTCCTGGTGATGAAGATCACTCTGCCTTCTGGCACCTGAGTAATCAGGGAGCTTACTGACGTAAGGGTGTTGGACCTCAGGTCTGTATTCACTCTCCCTTATTCCACTAGGGGAAATCTGAAACCTGTTCCAGTTGGGGATTTTCTGATTCCTAGGTGAGGTTGTGGTTTTGTTACCCTGACCTTGTAAAAGGAGCCCTTTTACTAAGGTGAACTCTTTGCCTTTTTCCCTTTCCCCTAACTCAGGATAGGCTTCCTTACCACAATATATAAGAAAAACATCTCTTACCCTCTCAACGTTTCTTCTGCAGGAATTCAAAATCACGCTTACCTCCTTCTCGACCTGTTCATAACAGAGAAAATGTTATGCACAATGCCTGTCAGCTGATGCAGACTATTTACTCAGAAATCCATTTTTGGTGCACACAAAGGCATTATTTGTAGTAAAGAATATAACTAGTGTAACCCCTGCCCAGGCAGAAGCAATCAGACTCTTACTAGAGTCCCGGTGATATTTTAGTGGAGTCAGAGTGAAGTGATTACCTCTGGTTGTGATGTCTTTTCCGGCAGAGGCGTACTGAATTTCAGCGACTGCAGCTCAACCCGTTTCCCCAGCAGGAGAACAAGGGATGAGAGGAAAGTTAACTAAATAGGATTCAGCCCTACCAATGTGATGTTACAAAGACTCAGGATTGGTAGTGTTTAACAGGAATGGAATTAAAAAATCATATTCACTTCCTTAAATGAATTTCATGAGTTAAATTTATTAAAGCTAAATAGGTCATTAAAAATTTCTTTAAAAAGATCCAAAGTTTTGTAGCTAATTAAAACTATTGCACTATTGCCCCGTAAAAACTTCCAATAAATATTTGTTCTGTTTAAAAATATGGTATTCTTCTCAATAAAGATATTCTCAAGTTTCTTTGTAGTGTAAGATATTTTCATCACAATTCTGGTAAGTGATTTTTTTTTCCACTTCTTACTTTGGACACATCATGCGAAGAGAGAGATCATTAGAGAAAGACATTGTGCTTGGCAAGGTAGAATGTCAACGCAAAAGAGGAAGACCGGCAATAAGATGGATAAATACAATAAGAGCAGCTACAGGTGCCAGTCTGTCATCAATGAGCCGCCTGACTGAAGGCCAACCACAGTTCAAGATACAACCATCCAGAGGGTCGCCAGGAGTCGACACCGACGGCAGTTAGCAACAACACGTTCTTGTTTTTTCCCCAGGAACTACCCTTGAACAGGCAAGTTTCCTCTCTGTGTTATACATTTTTCAAATTAAATGTCACAAGCTCATTCATTTTTAGGAGTCTCTGCAGGGTTGCTGCACAATGGTAAGTTACTCTTCCTTGCCACTCTCCTGTGCCATGGCCCAATTCAGATCCAGTTGCTCCTGATCATCCGGTTCATTAGGTCCAGCGAAGTTCTTCAGTGTCCAATAAATTCTACTACAACTGATTACTCCTGATTATTGGTATAGTGCTACAAGACCAACGCAGCACTGTACAGGCACCTATTTATTTATTTTATTTATTTATTTATTTATTTAACACTTATTTATATACCGCATCTTCCAGCGATCAGTTGCGGTGTACAATTAACAACAGTTAACAATGCAGAGCTTGTTTTACATAGAACAATATAACTTTTTACATGGAACATCTTAACATGCACACATAGGGTTTAAAAACTAAGCAGAATAATTCAACTAACACAGATTGTGTAACAATTTAAGCAAAAGTACTGACTCTACCGCATAGGCGGATCATATCAGTTGCAACTATATACAAGTAGGGTATCAGTGCATAGGAGTGGAGTGTTCATTCAATTATGTTTTTTATGTTATCCCTTGTAAAAGGGAGTATACGCTTGATGTGGGCAGGTTCATGTTTAGCCTTTATCTAAGTTGAGTGGAAGGTTTTCCATGGTATTATAGTGTTTAGTGAATAGATATGTTTTCAATTTTTTTCTGAATTCCGTTATCTCTGTTAGTGATCGTAAGTCCTCTGGTAACGAGTTCCAAGCTGTTGGAGCTATGTGGGAAAAGGCTCTATTATTTGTAATTTTGTGAGTTCTTATATATTCTTTTGGAATCTTTAGTTTATTTGATTGTCCTTTTCTATGAGTGGGCTTAGGTGGTTCTTTGCTTATTAAATTACATAGTGTCTTCGGAGCCATGTCATTTAGGGCTTTGAATGTAGTTATTATTGTTTTGTAAGTTATCCTGCTTTGTATTGGTAACCAGTGCAGGGATGCTAGTATTGGTGTAATGTGTTGGAGTGAATTTATCTTTAATATAATTCTAGCTGTAGCATTTTGCGCAAGTTGGATTCTTTTGATGTTTTGTTTTGAAATGCCTATAAGTATTAAGTTGGCGAAATCGAAGTGGGGAGTTATGGTAGCCTGTGTTATATTGATAAAATCTTGCATAAATACAAGGGGGCGTAATTGTTTGAGGATTTTAAGTTTGAAGTAGATTTTCTTTAAGGTATTTCTAATGTGCGTTTCCATAGTAAGGTGTGTATCTAAAATGACACCTAGATATCTTATTTCATTTTTTATTTTAATTTCTTGGTTTTGTAGTGTTATGTGGGTTGGAGGAATAAATGATTGGTTTTTGTTACGATTAAGACTTTGGTTTTAGCATGGTTTATATGGAGGTTTTGGGTTTTTAGCCAGTATGTAATTTCATTGTAGCAGTCTGATAGAAGTTGAATCGGTAGGTTAGGAATCGTAAAAGGTATGTACATCATAATATCATCCGCATAAAGGTGATATTGTACTCCAAATTTTTTAAAGATGTTGCAGACCGGTTTTATATAGATATTGAAAAGTAGGGCTGAAAGCGCTGAACCCTGTGGTAAACCTATTTCTTGTTTGTATGTGTTGGATGTTTGATTACCTGTTCTTACATTTTGTGTTCTGTTATTTAAATATGAGGTGAACCATTTATGTACGGTAGAGTTTATGCCTAACTGTCGTAGGTTGTTGAGCAAAATTGAGTGATGCACGCTATCAAAAGCTGCTGATATGTCAATGAAAAGGAGGATGAACGCCTGTTTATGATTGTCAATTCCTTTTAGGAGTGTATCTATTAATACTGTTAGAAGTGTTTCTACTCCATGGCGTGGCCGGAATCCATATTGTTGATCATCTAGTGGGGAAGATAAGTCTATAAATTCCTGTGTCTGTAGTTGCACTACCTTTTCAATTATTTTGGCCAAGAATGGTATGCTAGAGATGGGCCTATATGATGTAGGAGATGTTTTATCTAGTTTGCAGTTCTTTAAAATTGGGCGTATTTGTGCATGTTTGAGCGGGGATGGAAGGTATCCTTGGGTAAGTGAGAGGTTTACTATTGGGAGAATAAAGGATAGTAGAGTTGGTAGTGTGTTTTTTATCCATGATACTGGGCATGGATCTAAATACGAAGTTGTGGTATTTAGGCCGGAGATGATTGTTTTTAATGACACTTTTGAAATGGGGTAAAATTCTGACCATTCATCTACAGGTTGATAAGAGATGTTGGTATTTTCTGAGGGCATGGCGGGTTTCTTTGTTTTGTTTTGATAGTGATTAGCTAGGGTTTGAACTGAGATGTCTGTGATTTCATTGCTAGAAGTTTGCTCGTTATTGGTTAATTTTCTGACTATGGAAAATAGCTCTCTAGGTCTATTGTATGATTTTGCTAAGGTTGCTGCGTAATAATTTTTCTTCGTGCTGTCTATTGTTTCCTTATATTTTGTTAGATAGTTATTGTATATTTCCTTGTGTACAGACAACTTGGATTTCCTCCATTTCGTTTCAAGTTTTCTTAGTTCTTTTTTCATTTGTCTTAGAGTACTATTAAACCAAGGTGAACTATTTGTTTTGGTGTATATGGTTTTTTTATTTGGTTGGTTATTTTTAGCTGCATTATTAATAGTATCATTCCAGTTGTTAACAGCGTCATCCAAATTAGTTGTTGATAAGAAGTAGGGGATTGTAGAATCAAGGAAGTCTGTTTCATTAAATTTTTTGAATTTTGAAGTAGGGGTACTTCTTGTGTAATTATTGGCGCTAGGGATGGGATATGTGAGATTTATTTTGATGATAGAATGATCAGACCAAGGTGTCTCAGTGCATTCAATGGAATTTGAGTTAACTAGTTTGAAGAGTATCTCAGGAAGAAGAACCAAATCTAGTGTTCCTCCTTTGATATGTGTTGCTGTTTTAATTATTTGATGGTACTCTATGTCTGCTATGGTGTCTAGCAATAGTTTAGAGTCTAGTGTTGGTAGGGATGGAAGGTTAAAATCGCCTAGCATGATTACAGGATTTTGATCAGTAGATGAGCTGAGGAGTTCAATAAGAGAATCCAGGCCATCTGTTTTATTGTCTGGGGGTCTATAAATTAAGCAAATTTTTATGAGGCCGATTTTTATTAATAATGTGTCCATGTTATTATTGATATTTGATTGGATTGGCTTGGCATTTAATGTTTTTTTTGTCATCATTAGAACTCCACCACCTTTTTTGTTGGATCTATGTTTGTAAAATGTGTCGTAGTTCTCTTTATCAAGTTGATTTAGATAGACTGTATCTGTTTCAGAAAGCCAAGTCTCTGTGACACATAAGATGTCAGGTTTTAAGTCAGTTATCAGGTCATTAAATATGGGTAATTTATTTTTCATTGATCGTGCATTAATGAGGATACATGATAGGGAGGATGAGTAGTTAGAACAGATTTTCTTGTCCGTTTGTTGTGTATTTGTTTGTTGTATGTGTATTAGTCTATGATAATTAATTTTTGGGTGGTATTCATGAGTGTGTCCCATATGGCAGTCATTTCGAGTATGTGTGTGTATTATAGGTATAGTCATGTGATTTTTGTAGTTTAAACATAAGGATAGGTCAATTATTATTATTGCTAATAATATACAGGTGTATGATATTCGTATGAGCATGTTGTTAGGGTGAAGCATTTTCTGTATTTGGCTCAACGGACTGTTGAGTAGGGTCGTGATAATGTAGGTGTATGTCAGCAGTGGTAAAATCTGATAAGAGTTAGGTGGCAATATTGAATGTAGTTATTTAAAATGAGTTACTGTCAACAGTAAGTCCGGATAAGTTACTGACGACAGTAAATCCAATGTAAAATACTGACAACAGTAAAACCAAAGTACTTCACTATCTACACTAATTCAACAGCGAGTTACTGACAACAGTAAAATCAAAGTAAGTTACTAACAACATTAGATCAGGACAGGATATTGGTAGCAGTATAGAGTCTATGAATTACTGACAACTGTAATATGAAGTGAATTACTGACAACAGTACATTCAAGGTAAAATTACTGACAACAGTAAGTCAAAGTGAGTTATTGATAATGGTTATGAATCTACAGTGCCTTAATAGCAATATGACATCTGAAATTAAGTTAGCCAACAATTAATCTGAGTTGAAATACTGACAACAGTAATGATTCAGAGGTAGATCAGGGACAGCAGCAAAAGATCTGGTGTGAATTAACAAAAATACTGGACTGCTAATAATGCTAAACAATACTAAATTCAGGTTGGGTGTTATCACAGCTTAAGTGTGATAATGTTAGTAGTAGGATGCACCTTTATAAGTGAAGCTTACTACTATAGTCTAGTAATGCAGTATAATATGAATTAAAGCTTCTATACAGATAGGGATTGATTGTTGGCCATAGCCTGTTAATCCTGTACCAGAATGAGGAATTAAAACGTAAGGATTTTTGTATATACGAGACGGTCCTTGCTCATCAGAGCTTACAACCTTCTCCCTATCTTTACAACTCAGAAACGGAAAACCCTAATCTAAGGCTGAGGCTGTTTCAGTCCTGGAGTAACAGACATTCAGACTGAGTTGAATTTCTTTGTTCACTGTCCCATCCATACTAAAATAAAGAATAATTAACAATCCCTGTCTAAAAATGTTCACTCAAACCCATTCAAACATGGGCCACATCTTTCATACAATTCTTATCTTCTACATAGAATTCCTTCAATTCATACTTTCTTTTCAGGAGTCTGGCCTCTATTAGGAGAAATCAAAGAAAGACGTCAGCTTGAAACCCAAAGCTCCTCGGTCTCTGCCGCACTTACAGGCTGTCGGCAGGGGCGGCCCAAGGGGGGTACGGGGCCATGAGCGGAGATTAATTGTGCGGCCTCGTTTGCATAAAGAGCCTCATTTGCATAAATATTTTCATAATATTAACATGTGTTTTAGTAAACATGCCTCTTAATGAGTGTCTGCATAAAGAAACACTAACAGATTTCTACATTACTATATTGCAGTGATAAACACCAGGCCCATTAGGAAGTACTATAAACACTGCCCATCTAGAACCCATAGCAAAAAAGGTTTGGAGAAGTTCCTGGAGGAAATGTCCATTAACCATTATTAAAAAGGGACCCAGGGTATCAATGCTTGACCCAATACAAGCATTGTGGAACCTGTGTCTTTTGGGGAAACTGCTAGGTATGTATTACCTAGATTGGCCACTGTTGGAAATAGGATACTGGGACTGATGGATCTTGGTCTGACCCAGTATGGCATATCTTATGTTCTTAAACCAACCGTATCATAACAGCACTACCAGGACTCACAAAGCACCAAACCCTACCTATCAAAAGGCAACACTGCAGATATTAAACCAACACATCTCAGAGAATACCAATACATCTCACTGGGGGAAAGAGAACAAGTGGGACTGTCAAATAGAAACTACATGAACAGAAAACCTCAGCTCGGTTACACATGCAGAACATAGATCATCACCACACAAAGAACAAGGGATCACAATTTAGAAATAGGAAGACAATAATTAAACTGGGAACCCCAAGGGCAAACATGAAATGTACAACACTGGAGAAATACAACTATAAAGTAATTTCCTCTTGCACTAAACAAAAACGCAAAGATGTTAGCAATACACACTTCCCAGACCAGACATATTCCAGTTAATAAATTCAAAATAAAAAGTATTTTTCTACCTTCTGTTTGGGCATTATATTTTTCAGTTGCAATTGCTCCAGTCACTTTCTTCTGGTTTCTTCGTGTCTTTTGTGAGCTATCCATTTGTCCATTTTCTCTCTTTATCTGCTTTAACATATTGATCGTTTCCCTTTTGCTCTTTCCCCCATTTTTTTTCCTTATTCCTTTATCATACACTCAAATTTCACCCTTCCATTCTCAATCCCCACTTACTCTTGCAATACCCGGCCCATCGTAAACTTTTCTTCCCTCACACACCAAATATCTTTTTCCCCTCTCCTTTCTCATTCCCCATCCCCATCCCCTTCTAGTTTTCCCCCAAAATCAGTTCCCTTATAGTTCTAGAGTCACCCAGCATCCGCTCCCTTCTAGTCCCATTCTCCCATGCCCCCACAACAGCCCATTTCTAGTCCTGTCCCCCATGTGCTCTTTTCCAGTTTAATTCCAACCCCCCATCAGCCCACTTCCACTCCAAGCTCCCCCATCAGCCAGTTTCCAATCCTAGCCCCCCATCAGCCCATTTCCAGCCCTATTCCCCATCAGCCATTTCCAGTCCAAGCTCCCACCATCAGCCCATTTCTAGTGCTATTCCAGCTCCCCATCAGCCCATTTCCAGTCCTAGCCCCCCATATGTTCTTTTCCAGTTCCATTCAAGCCCCCCATCAGCCAACTTACACTCCAAGCTCCCCCATCAGCTCATTTCCAGTCCTAGCCCCCCATATGTTCTTTTCCAGTTCCATTCAAGCCCCCCATCAGCCCACTTCCACTCCAAGCTCCCCCATCAGCCCATTTCCAATCCTAGCCCCCCTAGTCAGCTCATTTCCTGTCCTATTCCAGCTCTACATCAGCCCATTTCCAATGCTAGCCATCCTATCACAGGCCATTTCCAGTCCAAGCCCCCCCCCCAATCACAGCCCATTTCCAGTCCAAGCCCCTCCAATCACAGCCCATTTCCACTCCAAGCCCTCCCCCCACGTCACAGCCTATTTCCAGTCCAAGTTCCCCATCATAGCCCATTTCCAGTCCAAATTTCCACCACCATCAGAGTCTATTTGAAGTCCTAGCCCCCCCCCCCATCACAGCCCATTTCCAGTCCAGGGTCCCCCCATCACAGCCCATTTTCCGTCCAGGTCCCCCCCCCCCCCACCACCATCACAGCCCATTTCCAGTCCTAGCCCCCCTCCTCTGATCAGCCCCATGGCTGTCTAAGGGGCTTCAGAGGGAGCCAGGGAAGCCCGTGCGAGGCCCCAGCTCCCCCTGCACAGCCGCCAGTGTGAAGAGTCTTTTCCCTCACGCTGGTGGCTGTTTCTGTGAAGCCATGAATGCCTTTTTCCCCCAATTACAGTGCTGCTCCCTCAAACCTCTGCAAATGGGTTTTCACCACTATTTCCTTTTTCTGACTTCGCTTTTGTCACAATGAGTTTCCCTATAAGTAATTTCTCTTCAGATAACTGCTTTTAACCCTCAAAATTATTCCTCTCTCACGCTACACTACCAACACATCTCTTGCGACTTACCCCGACTGCCAGATTCAAGACTCACCAAACCTCAAATATGTCCCCAGCACCTTCTACAGCCACCCCCAAAACTCTAAATTCCAACTTCAAAACGTTTTCCCCTTAAGGCTGGACCAGTTCTAATTTTTCAGTAGTATTTCTTTCAATTTGGACTGCAATTGAAATTAAAATCACCTCACTGCATCAGAAACAGTGACATTCCCGCCTGAATTGCAGCCCTTAAAATAGATCACTGCACCCCTCTCATTAACTACAATGTTAGCCTATGGAGCTGGGACTTGTTTTTCAATAAAACATCATTTTAAACATTAAAACAGACTTTTTAAAAACAAGAACCATTGTATTTATACTTTTTAAGTGAAACTAAGGCTCCGGCATGATTTCTAACCCCCAGGGGTTCAGCGCTCCTCTCAGGAAAATCATAGCATTCTGCAGCCACATTTAACATTTCTAAGTTATACAAAATAGATTTCTGGTGTGGGCAGACCTCCTGCACCTGATCCCCATAATTTAAAACCTTTAAATTTAATTTTTAATTTTGCCGACTTTTGGCATTTTTGCTATGTGACTATTGTGCCTTTAAGGCAGTCAAGCCTCCTTCTGGAAGGCTTCTCTACTTTGCCTCTGAAATCGGGGAAGGAAGCTTGGTCCCCATGGCTCCCCTCTCCACCCCCCCCCCCCCATGTCTCCAATCAGCCTCCCACTGCACTTAGGGAGAACCATGAACACCGTGGCTTCCCTCAATCACAGTCCCAGGCACCCCTGTGGCATGCAGGCCGGGGCTAACAAAAAAAAAAAATCCCTTGTATGCAGGGCCAGCCCTAGAGTTGGTTTAAAGTGTTGTTGCCCTAGTTGAACCTCAAATTTTACCCCCCTCTCACTGTCAAAATCTATTATTTAGCTTTGAAAGCCTGCTTTTGCTGCCCTCTGGTGGTTTCTATCCTAGGCAACTGCCTAGTTTGCCTGGTGGTTGGGTCAGACCTGCCTGGATGCCCAGTGCCCCCCACCCCCTCATGTTAAGCTTGGGGCCCTCCACAAAATATCAGATCTCGTTAGAGCACTGCTTGCCAGAAGGAGGGGTGGGAAAGGACGGGAAGGAGAGAGGTGAGGTGGGGACAAGGCAAAAGAGGGAGGGTAAGAAAGGAGAAGAGTGGGGAGAAGAGATGATGGGAAGGGGCAGAAGTGGAGAGAGATGAGGGAATTGTGTGGTGAGCTGAATGAGTGAGGAGGAAGGAAATTAAACACTATTGTAACTTTGGTTGTTTTAATGGGAGTCAGCCAAAATGGCTTTAGCCCAGGAAAGTCTTGTCTTTCTAATCTGTTATATTTTTTGAAGGTGTGAATAAACAGGTAGACAACAGTGAGACAGTTGATATAGTGGATCTGGACGTTCAGAAAGTCTTTGACAAGGTCCCTCATCAGAGACTTTTGGCATGACTACAGAGTCATGTGGATCAGGAACTGCTTAAAAGATAGAAAGCAGAGGGTAGGGTTAAATGTCCAATATTCGCAATGGAGAAAGGTGAATAGTGGAGTACCACAGGGATCTGTGCTGGGTCCGCTGCTTTTTGACATATTCATAAATGACCTGGAAATGGGAATAACGAGTGAGGTTATCAGATTTACAGATGACACAAAACTATTCAAAGTTGTTAAAACCCATGAGAGGAAGTGACATCACCAACCCCGATGGCGGCATGAGAGAGCCGCTCCGGGACTAACTCCACTTAAACTGAGTTAAACTGCATGGACGAGCAGTGGGAGACTGCATGGTTGAGTGCTGAGAGCCCCAAGGAGACTGGGGAAGTACCATGCGGCGAAAGATCAACAGAGTGACGGGGGTGATCGGAGGAGCAGCAGCAGCAAGAAAAAAGATGGTGATCGGTGGAAGAGCAGGGCAGAGGAGGGCGGCCTGAACCACAGAAGAGACATGGTAGATAGAGAGGAGCCAGAATGGCAGACAAGCAGAGGAAGAAAAGGGCGCTGTAAGTACCAGGAGGTAAGAAGCTGCAGGACATAACAGCGGAGAAGACAGTGCAGAGGAGAGCAGAGGAGCGTAACAACTGCTAGAGGAGAACGGGAAAAGAAGGCACTAGTGCGGCGGGGTATGTCCTGAGCGACTGCGAGGTGGGGGGGGGGGGGAAATAGACAACAGAGGAGAGAGAGGGGAACAAGGTGTGACCCATATCACGTGGCAGCACATACAATAAACAAAAGAAGATAAAAACGAACCAAATAGAGGGAGGAGAAGGAAAGGGGAAGGCGTATCAGGCACATGGTGATCAGTAAAGGCTGGGGAGAAGACAGCACGGAGGAAGCAATATGGCCACGAGAAGGAAAACAATAGACCTGTGAGAGTTTGCTTTTGCAGGGGCCGGGACAAGTAGCAGGGTGCATGGAGCACTGGAGAATAAAGCCAAACAGAAAGAACCAGGAGGGCAAACAGAGGAAACTAAAGGATGGAATAGCCAAGCACAAGATGGAGAGAATCTAAAGGAAATAAATAAAGAAGAATTCAAGGGATGGTTCATGGAAATAAAGAAGGAGGTACAAGCAGTAAAAACAGAACTGAGTTAGCTTTTAAGCAATCTGAAAGAGGATATGGCTGAACTGACACACACAGCGGGAAATCATGAGAACCGTCTGAGAGTTTGGAAACACAAGTGGAAAATAACCAGCAATGGCATGGGGACTTACAAAAGTGGCAAGAGGCCATGCAATATAAAATGGAGGACTTGGAAAACGGATCCCGAAGGAATAATCTAAGGATAAGTGGCATACCGGAGGGGAAGGAGTTTCAGGACAGTGAGAAAGTGGCAGCTTTGATTTGCTCCGAAATACTCAAAGCAGGAGGTGAGACGGTGGCCCCTGAGGAAATACTAATGGAACATAAGAACATAAGAACATAAGAAATGCCATACTGGGTCAGACCGAGGTCCATCAAGCCCAGTATCCTGTTTCCAACAGTGGCCAATCTAGGTCATGCGTACCTAGCAGTTTCCCCAAAAGACACAGGTTCTGCAGTGCTTGTACTAGGCCAAGCATTGATATCCTGGGTCCCTTTTTAATAGTGGTTTATGGACCTTTCCTCCAGGAACTTGTCCAAACCTTTTTTAAACCCAGCTATACTAACAGCCCTTACTACATCCTCCGGTAACAGATTCCAGAGTTTGATTACACGTTGAGAGAAGAAATATTTTCTCCTATTTGTCTTAAATAGTTTACCCTGTAGCTTCATTACATGCCCCCTAGTCCTTCTATATTCTGATAGCGTAAACAATTTATCCACGTTTATCCGTTCCACTCCATTCATTAATTTATACACCTCTATCATATCTCCCCTCAGCCGCCTCTTTTTCTAGGTTAAAGAGCCCTAACCTTTTTAGCCTCTCTTCATAGGAGTAGCCTTCCATCCCCTTCACCAATTTGGTGGCTCTTCTCTGTACTTTTTCTAATAACTCTATGTCCTTTTTAAGATACGGTGACCAGAATTGCACACAATATTCAAGGTGCGGTCGTACCATGGAGCGATACAGAGGCATTATAATATCCTTTGTTTTATTCTCCATCCCTTTCCTTATGATACCTAGCATTCTATTTGCTTTCTTGGCCGCCGCTGCACACTGGGCGGAGGGTTTTAACATGTTATCCACGATGACTCCTAAATCTTTTTCCTGGGTGGTGGTTTCTAATGTGGAGCCTTGCATCTTGTAACTATAGTGTGGGTTGTTCTTTCCTAGGTGCATAACTTTGCACTTGTCCACATTAAATTTCATCTGCCATTTGGATGCCCAGTCTTCCAATTTATCCAGATCCTCCTGCAGTTTTCCACAATCCTCTTGGGTTTTAACAACTTTAAACAGTTTTGTGTCATCTGCAAATTTGATTACCTCACTAGTTATTCCCTTTTCCAGGTCATTTATGAATATGTCAAAAAGCAGCGGACCCAGTACAGATCCCTGGGGTACTCCACTATTCACCTTTTTCCATTGGGAATATTGGCCATTTAGCCCTACCCTCTGCTTTCTATCTTTTAACCAGTTCCCGATCCACAATAGTACACTGCCTCCTATCCCATGACTTTTTAGCTTCGCCAAAAGTCTCTGATGGGGGACCTTGTCAAAAGCTTTCTGAAAGTCCAGATACACTATATCAACCGACTCACCGACACAGAGCACAGAGCACTGGGAGCACCCAGAGTAAATAGACCTCGGGATATCATTATATGTTTGACCAGCAACAAAGTGAAAGAGCGGATAGCAAATAAAATGCGGCGTATGCACACAGTAACGTGGCAAGGATATCCAGTGGACTGTGTATGAGGATCTATCTATGGGAACTTTGCAAAGGAGGAGATCGATGCAACCGGTGACACAGGCACTACAAGTGGCAGACGTCAGATACAGGTGGCTACACCCCTTTGGATTATCATTCACACAAAAAGGGAGAACGTGGAAAGTGCACACAGGGAAGGAAGCACAGGTGGTGCTCCAGGATGCGGCGATCAAGCCCCAAAGGACAGAAAGCAGGCAAGAGGCTGAACTCAGAGAGCGCGAAGTGAAGAAGCAGAATGGTGGAGAGGAGCTACAAGACTTAAAGAAAGAACACACAAAGAGAGTAAAACCAAAAGATGATGGGTAGGCGAGATGAGTGAGGAAAAGTATCTATACGAGGGAGGTGAAGGAGGTGGAGAGCAAGGAGATGGAGGGGGAGTGACCTGTTGTAAAAAGGTTGTAACGTTTAGAATGTTAAAATGTGGTTGATCATATGTACATTGATGAAACAGTAGCAAACTGGAACAGTGCCCTTGGACTATCAGCCCAGCCCACCGCCACAGTTAACCAAACCATCTCTACCTCCTCCTTCACCAAGAAACGGAACGCGCCATGGTTCTCCTCTGAACTGCGAACCTCCTTACGGCAATTAAGGAAACTAGAGAAGAAATGGAGACACTCTCTTAACCTGTGTGACCAATCCACCTACTTAACTCACTTGAAATCCCATCATCAACTAACCTGGAATAAGAGGAAAGAATACCATGTAAGGCTCCTCAGTCGCTCCCTTAACAAACCTAGAGACCTCTTCCAACTAGTAACATCCCTAACCAGTGAGCCTTCTCCACCACAACATGAATACATACAACCACAATTATATGCTGACTATATCCAATCCAAGATGATCAAGATCTCAACTACAATCACAAGCGAACCCACACAAACCTCCAATGTCCAGATCATACTTAATAAATTCTCATCCCCAACCCCTAAGGCAATCGAAGAACTCATAACCTCCATCAATGCCACCACTGCCCCCAACGATCCATGTCCAGCCCACTGGATCAAATCACTAAGAACAGAACTCAGCCCTTACATAGCAGCCATAGCTGACCAGTCACTTAGCACAGGGATATTCCCAACAGCCCTCAAACAGCCCTCCATTCGTCCACTACTCAAAAACAATAAACTCGACCCAAAAAAAGAAGACTCCTACCGCCCAATCTCAAGTATCCCTTTACTAGCCAAGATACTAGAAAAAGTCACTCTAAGGCAAATTCAACAACACATTGACTCCGAAGCTCCACTCGACCCAAATCAGCATGGCTTCAGAGAATCCCACGGAGTTGAAACCCTTTTAACTTCTCTAATGAACATGCTTATTACTACAACAGACAACATCAGAAATGGAGTTGCATTGATCTTCCTAGACATTGCAGCAGCTTTCGATTTTGTTGACCATGTTAAGCTGCTTAACTGACTACATGAAAAAGGGATTCAAGGAATGGCCTGGAAGTGGTGCAAATCTTACCTGGAAGACCGCTGGCAGCAGGTCCGGACGGGTGACAATACATCTATTCCTTTCCAACAGAAGCAAGGTGTACCACAGGGTTCCTCCCTCTCGGCCCTGCTTTTTAATATCTATATGCAGCCCATCTGCAACATGGCCCGGTCATTTGGAACATCTTGCCTCATCTACGCAGATGATGTGCTACTATTCACACCAGTCAACGTATTGAAACCTGACTATACCAGAGATGGTTTGGTTAACTGTGGCGGTGGGCTGGGCTGATAGTCCAAGGGCACTGTTCCAGTTTGCTACTGTTTCATCAATGTACATATGATCAACCACATTTTAACATTCTAAACCTGACTATACCACACTAACTACAATTCAGATGAAATATCCATAGATATAACCCCACAAGACTTAGCTCAATACTATATCAATAAAACAAAAATACAAACAAATAACCCCCCAACAACACACACCGATATGAAACAAACAACCCCTGATAACTGGTCCAACTTCAGCCTGATCTCAAAGACCACACTTAAAACAACCATATCTAACATAAATACAACTACCTCATACCTTGACCCATGCCCAGTTGACTGGATAAAAAAGACACTCTCAATACTCTCTCCCTTCATCCTCCCTATGGTTAACATATCACTAGATGAAGGATATATACCACCATCTCTCAAACATGTCCAAATAAGACCAATACTTAAAAATAAAACACTAGACAAATTATCCCCAAAATCATATAGACCCATATCGAGCATTCCCTTCATGGCCAAACTTATTGAAAAAATAGTTCAAACACAACTACAGGAATATATTGATACATTGAACCTCCTTGATGAACACCAATATGGCTTCAGACCTTTCCATGGAGTTGAAACACTGCTAACAGTCCTTTATGACACCTTACTAAGAGGAATCGATGACACTAAACAAGCCTTCATCCTAGTATTCCTCGACATCTCTGCCGCATTTGACAGTGTAAACCACATAACAATGCTTAACAGACTTCAACAAATAGGAATTACATCCACTGTCCTTAACTGGTTCAAATCCTACCTATCAAACAGAACCCAAACAGTGAGAATTCTTAACCAGACATCTAACACATTCGACCAAACACAAGGCCTCCCACAGGGATCAGCACTATCAGCACTTTTGTTTAACATTTACTTACAACCAGTCAGCAATATCTTTAAACGTCATAGCGTTCATTATCATATCTACGCTGACGATATAATGTTCTACCTACCATTTAAAATCCCACACCCTCCACTACAACAGATAACAGAGTGCTTTAAGGAACTAACAATATGGCTCAATGAACAGAACTTACACATTAATTTCGCAAAAACTGACGTTCTATATATTACTAAAAACCAACATACACCACCCCAAGCACCATCACACTTGATAACCATGAGATCAACATAAAAAAAGAAATAAAATACCTGGGTGTGATACTTGACAATAAACTTAACATGGATTCTCACATAAAATATCTAACAAAAAACATACACTACAAACTTAAGACCTTGAAACAACTAAGACCATTAATCCACTTACAAGACTTCATAACCATAATACAAGCCATCATCACCCCACACTTTGATTTTGCAAATCTAATCCTTAATGGCATCACAAAGCAAAATATTAAAAAATTACAACTAACTCAGAACATCGCAGCAAGGATAATAATGAATATAAGCTCAATTGAACATATCACACCGACATTAGCCGAACTCCATTGGCTACCTATCCACAGCAGAATAAAATATAAGATATTACTTACAACATTTAAACTAATAAATAACTTAGCGCCAACTATACTCAATACACTCATCAAGATAGAAATAGATAAAAGATCACAAAGAAGTAGAAACACTAACACTATAGCAGTACCAAAAGACTACACAAAAGCAAAAAAACAAACCAACATGAGAGCATTCTCACACTCAGCTCCTATCCTCTGGAATAACCTTCCTGACAACATTCGCTCACTATCAGACATAAAGGAATTTAGAAAAAAACTGAAAACCCATTTATTCTCATTGCATTACAACCAAGGATCAGAGACTGGCCAGACGACACAAAGAGACGCAGGTTAACTACTACAATTCAAACAACATATACCCACGTGCCTGAAGCCTACATAAAGTATACAACCACACGCGACATATGATACAATTTGTATATATTTACTATGTATATATGTTATAATAGTTTAATAATTTACTGTTTAAATTTATACCGTTATCTGTATCTAGTTCATCTGTTCTATGTAAAACGACTTGGTATGATACTATCCATACCATACAACACACTGTTCATTGTAAACCGCACTTGATACTTGTGAAAGAGCGGTATAGAAATAGTTGTTAAATAAATAAATAAATAAATAAATAAACTACCTGCTTCAATGCAATCTCAGACTGGCTGCTCTCACAAAACCTCCGAATTAACTTAAAAAAATGGAAGTTTTGATTGTAACAAGGAACAAAGACTTCTCACCCCCACCAACTCTAAGAACAAGAGATGCCGAGTTACCACTCAAATCAACTATACGTTACCTAGGCGTTATACTCGACCAGCGACTTGAGTTCAAAGATCATATAAAAAATACAGTTAAAGCCATCTATCACAAGATCAGAATTCTACGACACCTCAGACCAATGCTTGAACCACAAGACTTCCGAACAACCTTCCAAGCGTTGGTCACCCCACACTTCGACTACGCTAATATTGTGTTACAGGGCCTACCCAAGAGTACGCTTATTCCTCTACAATTGGCCATGAATACGGCTGCCAGAGTTCTACACAGAGCCCTAAGGAGTCATCATATCACTCCTATCCTATTCGAACTTCACTGGCTCCCGATATCATATAGAATTTATACAAAGCCCTCCTCATCACATTCAAGGCAATTCACCAAATCTCATCATCATCTTTATCTGACCTCCTGCATTACTCACAAAGTTCCAGATCCCGACGCTCCGCAACAGAAAAACACACTAGTGATCCCAAAATACCAAGCAAAATTCAACCAGACAACTAGCACAAGAGCATTCTCATCCTTTGCCCCTAGATGTTGGAACATGCTACCACCCAACATCAGATCACAAAAGGACCTCTCACAATTTAGAAAAGATCTAAAAACACACCTCTTCCTACAGTACTTCCCTCAGAGTATGAACTCCCTAAGGCATTCCCTCCCAACACGAACCAATGATCATGGTTAGTCAAGTACACCCCCATCTTCATTTCTCACCCCATATCAAATCCTCTTAGAGCCCCAAGCCTTAGAACTATAAACATATGATTTCTTGCTGTAAATAGTTTGAATTCTTGTTATCTATTTAACCCCAGTTATCCATGTTCATCCCCTGTTATCTGTAAACTTAACATATGTTCATACTTAAGTACAATTTGTTAAAATGTAAACCGCGCTGATGACGAAGAGTGCGGTATATAAAAGCTGTTAAATAAAATAAAAAAATAAATAAAATAAATGTATGAATGTCTTAATGTGTAGGGGCATTGAATGGGAGGGGGAGAGGAGGGGAAAGAGGGGGGAGAAGGGGGGTAGGAGGGAGGGAGGAGTGGCTCAGTGGTTGGGACAGGTTACCTCAGGCCGGAGGGCCGGGGGTTCAATTCCCGCATGGGGACAAGTAACCTCAGGCCGGAGGGACTGAGGTCTCTAGTCCCATGGCTGCTCCTTGTGGCCTTGGGCAAGCCACTTAACCCTCCATTGCCTCAGGTACACTTAGATTGTGAGCCCTTCGGGGACAAGGGAATAAAAGTACCTGTTAGTATATACATGTAAACTGCTCTGATGCGTAAGTAAAGGGCGGTATATCAAATGCCTAACCATAACCATAACCATAGGGAGTGGAAGGTGTCATGTAGATTGGTGAGGGTATAGGTTGGTGGGAAGTGCGGGTAAGGAGGGGGAGAGGGAAAGAGGGAAGGGCAAGTGGGGAAGGCAAGGGGACACACTACTCCAAAAGACTCCTGGAGAAGGTGGAAGGGAAGGGGGAGGGGGAGGGAGGGAGTGGAGGGAAGGTGGGTGAAGGGGGGAGGGCAGCGAAGGATGGAGGGGGAGGGCTTTGAAGAAGGGACCAAGAGGCTGAAGGAAGGGGAGAGAGAGGGTAGAGGGGGATGGGGAACCACATGAAGAGAAGGGAGTGAGGCAGGGGAGAGAAAGAGGGAGCCAGAGAGAGGTGCCTAGTAGGAAATGTAAAAAACGAGTGATTACCACTATTAATGCAAAGGGATTGAGGACATGTCAGAAGAGAAGGCTGCTGGAAAGAGAGGGTAAGGGTACAAAATCTGACATTATATGTGTGCAGGAGACACATCTGAGAGTGGGTCAGGAATATATGGTCTCCTCCAAGAGCTATCCAAAAGTGGTGTTGTCAGGGTCTAGAGTGAACCCTCGTAAAGGAGGGGTGGGGATTTTGGTAGGGGAGACATATAGACATATGATAGTGGGGTGGAGAAGAGGGAAAGAGGGGAGATGGGTAGGGGTGAGGCTGAGGATTGGGGAGGAAGAGGTGTGGGTGGTTAGCATATACGGACCTAATGAGGGGCAATGGGAAGCTTTTGAGAAGGTTTTGGAGGAGTTGGAGGGGTTGGGAGATGTACCCATACTGATGGGGGGATTTTAACTTAACCAGTAATCCATGGGTAGATAACAGTGGGGGGCATAGTAGTGGAGGGAGAAAGGATAGACAAAAAATGAAAAAGATGCAGGAGAGGTTGGGACTAATTGATCTATGGAGGCGCAGACACCCTGGGGAGCGTAAGTATACCTTTTATTCCCACGTGCATTGTACATATAGTAGACTGGATATGATCTAGGGAGGAAGTAGGTGGGTTTCCAGGGTGGTGAAGGCTGAGCAAGAGGAAATTACCTGGTCGGATCATGCTCCGGTAACTGTACTCTTTGATATCGGTGAAGAGAATGAAGGGATACATTTCTGGAAGCTGAATGATGCATTACTGGAGGAGGGTGAACAGGTGGAGGCAGTAAAGAAGGCTATTCAGGAATACTTATACTTCAATCAGGCGGGGGAGGTGGAGCTGCGAACCATGTGGGATGGGTTAAAGGCAGTGATTAGGGGGAAATTAATTAGCATCGCAGTGCGCCTTAAATGAGAAAAAAGGAAAATGGAAGAAGGTTTATTAAAACAGATTCACGAGTTGTAAAGACAGCAGCAGAGGAAGGGAGATCAAGACATTTAGGCTGGTCTGGTGAAGGCTCGAGCGGATTTGAGCCAATTACGGGTGCAAGAAATAGCTCACCAATTAAATGTATTGAAGCAAAAGTATTTTGCCGGGGGCAATAAAGTGGGGAAAATTCTTGCGAGTAGGTTGAAGGCTCAGCGACAAGCAGCATACATAGATGTCAGGGATCAAAAGGGGGAAGTTGGTGCACAGTACAAGGGACATAGGTCAGGTATTCCAAGAGTATTACAGGGAATTGTATTCAAGCGAGGTAAAAAAGGGGTCAGAGGAGATTGGGGAATTTCTGAGTGAGTGCAATCTGAAGCAGGTTGCACCGGAGGAAAGGGAAAGGACATGGGAAGAAATCATGGAGGAGGAGGTGAAAGAAGCTATAAGATCACTTAAAATAGGCAAATCCCCAGGGTTAGATGGGTTTACGGTGAAATTTTATAGGGAGATGATAGAGCAGCTGGCATCTACATTGACTCAGGTATTTAATAGGGTGTTGGAAGGAGAGGAGATTCGAGCATCTACGGAGGAGGCAGGGATCACAGTGTTGCTGAAACCTGGGAAGGATAAAGGGGTGTGTGGATCCTACAGACCCATATCGTTGATTAATTTGGATGCTAAAATCTTAGCTAAGATCTTGGCTAATCGCATTCACAGGGATCAAACAGGATTTGTAAAGGGGAGACAAGGGGGTGATAACATACTGAAGGTAATGAATCTTGTGTGGCCCCTTCAGAATCCAGGGGATCAGGCAGTTTTTGTCACAGTAGATGTGAAGAAGGCATTTGATAGGGTGGAATGGCCATAAATATTTCAGGTGCTGGAAGATATGGGATTTGGAGAAAGGTTTATAACCTGGAATAGAGCACTCTATAAACAACCTAGTGCAAGGATCAGAATTAACGGTGGGTATTCTGAGACGTTTTTACTGGAAAGGGGTACAAGACAAGGATATCCACTCTCACCACTCCTATTTGCATTGACGATAGAGCCCTTAGTGGAAATGATAAGGATGAATGTGGATTTAAAAGGGGTGTAAATTGGGGATACAGAGGAAAAAATAGTGCTATTTGCTGATGACATTATCCTTACTATGCAACAACCTTTTACTACTTTGCCAGTGTTATTGGGAATAATAGAAACGTTTAGTAGTATGGCAGGGTATGAAATAAATCAGAGTAAGGACAGAGGTTTTAGGTATTTAATCTTACGGGGAATCTGGAGGAAAGGTTAAATCACATTTTTAGGTTTAATGGGTGTCTCAACACTTTAGAAACTTAGGGATACAGTTGGGGAATCCCTTGGATCGAATTAAACAATGGAACTACCAAGGAAGAACAGATTGTATACGGATAGATTTATCTAATTGGGGGGGAGGGCTGGGATTGTCATGGTTGGGCCGCACAGCAGTGGTGAAGATGAATATACTGCCCAGATTCTTGTTTCTATTCACGTCCTTGCCATGTAGGGTGACAAAAAAAGGAGTTGGGGAAATTGCAGAATTTGATGTTACAATTTATTTGGGAAGAGAAATCCCCAAAGGTGGCGAGAGGCACCCTGTATATGCAAAGGACAGAGGGGGGCCTAGGGGTACCATATCTGCTAAAATATTTTGAAGTGGCACAACGTGCTATAGGAATGTCCAAAGGTACGGGAGTACTGGGAGGGAGTGGAGATGCTTTATGGGGAAATCACTGGGGTATAGTTTAAGTTTACTCCGGCGATGGTTTTATTAAATGAGGAAATGAGAGAGGGGAGCAGGACCTGAAAACATTTGTGGGCTATGGGATAATAACTGCTCGAATGAGCTTGCTAAGTTGGTGGAAGTATGAACGGGTTCCACCGTTACAAGAAGAAATGGGAAAGTTGGAGCAAGTATGGGGTTTCTGTGAGACAGAAGCGTATAAAATGCAAAAAGTAAATAAACATCGACAGGTGTGGCACTGGTATGAGGTATGAAGGGTGAAGGGAATTGCGAAAATGTGGAGGGAAAGATAGGTAAGCAGGAATGAGAATAAAATGGTAGGCTGTAGAGGGTAGATGGGGTAGGGGGTGTTGTGGAAGGGGGGGATGGAGGGATGGGGAGGAGGTGATAAACTGTTACAGAGTTGACGGAAATAAGGGAGTAAAATTGAGTGTATGTTGGGGCTGGTAGGTTCGAGGAAATGGCATGTAACTGAGCCCGGAATGCTATTAGAGAGGAATGTAGAAGGAGATGGGAAAACTAATAAAAATTTTAAAAAAACTTAAATAAAAAGGGAAATATAAGATGGCAATGGGTAATGGGTAATGGGCAGTACAAAGTTTTTGAGGTCATTTTAGACTAATAACTCACAATGTACATAACCAATGGAATGAAAGGCAGGACACAGAGAGGTATAGATATACTGTTTATTAAGGACAAGCAATGATAACAGAGGTTACTGTTAAAATATGATGTTTGCATACAGAATACTATTCACTAAATATGAGGTTTTGCTTTATATAGGGGATGTTATAAATTGTTGGGAAATGTAACTTGGATGTATGACAAATGTAAAGTTTTGTACATTGGTACTTTTGACGAAGAAAATAAAAACATTTTAAATTAAAAAAACAATCAAACCATGAGGATTGTGGAAAATTGCAAGAGAATCTTGATAAATTGGAAGACTGGGCATCCAAATGGCAGATGAAATTTAATGTGGATAAGTGCAAAATTATGCACCTAGGGAACAACAATCTAAACTATGGTTACACGATGCAAGGTTCCACATAGGAACCACCACCCAGGAAAAAGATTTAGGCGTCATTGTGGATAACATGTTAAAACCCTTAGCCCAGTGTGCAGCGGCAGCCAAGAGAGCAAATAGAATGCTAGTATGATAAGGAAAGGAATAGAGAATAAAAGCAAGGATATTATAATGCCTCTGTATCGTTCCATGGTGCGACAACACATTGAATATTGTGTGCAATTCTGGCCGCCATATCTTAAAAAGGACATAGCGTTATTAGAAAAGGTACAGAGAAGAGCCACCAAAATGGTAAAGGGAATGGAAGGATACCACTGTGAAGAGAGGCTAAATAGGTTAGGGCTCTTCAACCTGGAAAAGAGACGGCTAAGGGGAGATACAATAGAGGTCTATAAATTAATGAATGGAGTGGAATGGTAAATGTAGATTGATTGTTTATGCCATCAAAATATAGAAAGACTAGGTGGCATGCAATTAAACTACAGGGTAATCTGTTTAAGACTAATAAGAGAAAATATTTTTTTCACTCAACATGTAATCAAACTAAATAATTTTCTTTCATCTGCAAATATGATTATCTCACTCATTATTCCCATTTGCAAGTCATTTATGAATATGTTAATAAGCAGCAGACCCACCACATATCCTTGAGGTACCCCACTATTCACCTTTCTCCACTGGGAAAATTGGCCATTTAGCCCTAACCTCTGCTTTCTATCTTTTAACCAGTTCCTGATCCTGCCTCCTATCCCATGACTTTTTAATTCCACCAAGAGTGTCTCATGAGGGACCTTGACAAAGGCTTTCTGATACACTAGATTGTCTGACCTACCTTTGTCTACCTGTTTATTTATGTCTTTAGAAAAATATAACAGAATAGTAAGACAAGACCTTCCTTGGCTAAAGCCATGTTGGCTGTCTCCCATTAAACCTTGACTATCTACATGTTCAGTAATTTTGTTCTTTAAAATGGTCTCTACCATTTTTCTCGATATTGACATCTGTGTTTTCCCAGATCACCCCTGGAACCCTTTTTAAAAATTGGTGTTACATTGGCCATCCTCCAGTCTTCAGTTATTTCATATGATTTTAATGATAGTTCACAGATTGCTAATAGCAGGTCTGCAGTCTCATATTTCAGTTCTTCCAACACCCTTGGATGTATACCATCTAGTCCAGTTGATTAGCTTTACTCTTCAGTTTATCAAAGAGTTGTAATATATCTTCCTGGTATATCAATATTTCTTTCAAATTTTTTGCTGTATTCAGCTTTAAATAACATTTCAGTCATGGGTAACTTCCCTACATCTTCCTTAGTAGAGACCAAAGCAAAACATTCATTGAGTCCTCTATTTCATTCAGAATATCATTGAATATCTGGGGTCGGCGTACTGCCTTATGGCTACAGTAGTTAACCAGGCAGCAGCGATATTGCATGCTTCTCAGTTAGCCCCTGCAGCTAAAAGATAGGGACTGTCACCAGGCTCTCCCACGACACTCCTTCTTGCTCAACGGTTGGCGTCAGAGCAAGCAAGGGAGAAGACGGGATATTCAGCGGCACTAGCTGTGTAAATACCTTTTGAATATCAGGCCCTATGTTTTTAGTGCTTTGTCTTTTGGTTTTGGATGTGTTTAGTAGAGTTTGTAGATGGGAGGATTAGTTGTTGATGATTTTGAAAGTTAGGAACAGTATTTAGTATTTGATGTGGCTTTGCAGGGGAAGCTAGTGGAGTTGTTGTAGGATAGGGATTGGGTGGTCATATTTTGGGGCTCCTTGAATGATGCATGCAGCTGTATGTTATACAATGTGTAGTGGGAGAAGAGTTGAATTTTTTGAGTCGTGGTAAATTGAGTTACAGCAAAGTGTGGTGAGATGATGACCTGGAATGCCGTCCAGAAAGAAGCCCAATGGTTCCAGTAGGGGTTGCAGGTGTTGCAGGGTTCAGATTTTGTGGTAGGTTGTCCTCATTGTGTTGTTTATGTGTGATTTCAGTATGAGTTGTTGGTCCAGGTTGTTACTTAGATACTAAACCTCTGTCTGGACTTCCACATCAATCTCATTTATTGTCAGGGATGGAGGTGGGTGGAATGTGTCATCCTTGGTGATGCAGAGTTTTTGGAGATTTTTTATAGTTAACTGTCAATGAGTTTCTTGCCAGCCATTGAGTGATGTCTGTGAAGCAGCTTGATATTCCTTCGTATATGGCTTTGTTGGTGTCAAAAGGTGCGTACCTCCATTGCCTCAGTAAAATCCAAGTTATCAATGTCCCTTTTTAATGTACATTACCAAGTTTAAATTACAATGTAATCTGCTTTGACTGAAATGAAAAATGGTATAAAAAATGGTAGAATCAATCAATCAATCATTATCATATGCATAGATATGGAAGTATGTGTTATGGGCATGGATAATTGGACATAGTGGCTGAAGAGAAGTGCCTTGAGGATGCCTTGGGTTTGATGGAAGGAAGATGAGGTGTTGATGCCCATTTTCAGTTGTCGTTGTCCCCTAAATGGATAGGAGTGAAACAATTTTAGTACTTCATTTTGTTTTCTTTGATGGAGGATGCTATGACAGACGACCTCTGAGGCATCAAAGAATATTATGATTTTTCCTATGTGTGGTTTCCTGCCACTCCTGCTCCCTCCAACAGGCTATTGCATCAGAGGGGGCAGGAGTAGTAGCAAGCCATGAGCGTGCTAGCAACGGCACTTCAAAGCCCGCTCTGGCCATCGTGGTTCATGCTGCAGAGGGGTGAATCGGGCCACATGAAGACTGGAGCCAAGATTGGAGGACTCAGGCCAGCTCCCTGTGAGTGAGAATGGTAATAATGGGTGATTTCAATTACCCTGGTATCGACTGGGTCAGTGTCATGGCAGGACATGCTAGGGAGATAAAGTTCCTAGATGAAATAAATGACTGCTTCTTGGGAGCAGCTGGTTCATAAACCGACCAGAGGGGAAGCCATATTGGACCTAGTCCTTAGTGGAAACACCAGATCTAGTGCAAGAGATTAAGGTTGTTGGTGCCACTTGGCAATAATGATCATAGCATGATCGCTTTGATTTAATTAGTGGAGGAGGGATAGTAAGGTAATCCACAGTACTACCTTTTAACTTTCGAAAGGAAGACTATGATAAAATGAGGAAAATAGTTAAGAAAAAAATAAAAGGAGCAGTTGCAAAGGTTAAAGACTTACATCAAGCTTGGGTGTTGTTGAAAAATACTATTTTGGAAGCCCAGAACAGCTATATTCCACGCTTTAAGAAAAGTGGAAGGAAGTCCAAAAAACTGCCAGCATGATTTAAAGGTGAGGTCAGAGAGGCTGTTGTTGCCAAAAAAGCATCTTTCAGGAAATGGAAAAAAGAGCCAAACGACGAAACCTGGAAACAGCACAAGCACTGGCAAGTCAAATGCAAGGCATTGATAAGGCAGGCAAAGGAAGAATTTGAGAAGAAGCTTGCTGCGGAAGCAAAAACACGAAATAAAGACTTTTTCAAGTACATTCGTAGCACAAAACCTGTGAGAGAGTCAGTTGGTCCATTAGATGATAGAGGGGTTAAAGGAGCACTAAGAGACGACAAGGCGATAGCGGAGAGACTGAATGAATTCTTTGCTTTGGTCTTTACTGAGGAAGATGTAGGGATGTTACCCATGACTGAAGTGGTATTTAAAGGTGCGGAAGAATTGAAGGAAATATCGATACATCGGGAAGATGTATTACAACTATTAGATAAACTGAAGAGTAGCACAATCCCCTGGGACGGATGATATACATCCAAGGGTGTTGAAAGAACTGAAATATGAGATTGCTGACCTGCTATTAGTAATCTGTGAACTATCATTAAAATCATCTCTAATACCTGAAGATTGGAGGATCGCCAATGTAACACCAATTTTTAAAAAGGTACCGGGAAAAAAGCCATCATAAAGAATAAAATTACTCAGCATGTAGATAGTCATGGCCTAAAGGGAGACAGCCAACATGGCTTTAGACAAGGAAGATCTTGTCTTACTAATCTGTTATGTTTTTTGAAAGAGTGAATAAACAGGTGGACAAAGGTGAGTCAGTTGATATAGTGTATCTGGACCTTTCAGAAAGCCTTTGACAAGGTCCCTCATCAGAGACTTTTGGCAAAAATAAAGAGTCATGGGATAGGAGGCAATGTACTATTGTGGATCAGGAACTGGTTTAAAGATAGAAAGCAGAGGGTAGGGCTAAATGGCCAATTTTCCCAATGGAGAAAGGTGAATAGTGGTGTACCCCAGGGATCTGTGCTGGGTCCGCTGCTTTTTGACATATTCATAAATGACCTGGAAAGTGGAATAACGAGTGAGGTTATCAAATTTGCAGATGACACAAACTAGTTAAAGTTGTTAAAATCCAAGAGGAGTGTGGAGAATTTGCAAAAGGATCTGGAATAAATTGGAAGAATGGGCATCCAAATGGCAGATGAAATTTAATGTGGACAAGTGCAAAGTTATGCACCTAGGGAAGAACACCCCAAACTATAGTTACACGATGCAAGGTTCCACATTAGGAACCACCACCCAGGAAAAAGATTTAGGCGTCATTGTGGATTCCATGTTAAAACCCTCGGCCCAGTGTGCAGCGGCAGCCAAGAGAGCAAATAGAATGCTAGGTATCATAAGGAAAGGAATGGAAAATAAAACAAAAGATATTATAATGCCTCTGTATCGTTC
This sequence comes from Ichthyophis bannanicus, assembly GCA_033557465.1. NCBI lineage: Eukaryota > Metazoa > Chordata > Amphibia > Gymnophiona > Ichthyophiidae > Ichthyophis > Ichthyophis bannanicus. Next base: position 119,544,651 of record CM066031.1, read on the forward strand.
AATGGTAAGACCGCATCTTGAATATTGTGTGCAATTCTGGTTGCCGTATCTTAAAAAGGATATAGCGATTTTAGAAAAGGTTCACAGAAGAGCCACCAAAATGGTAAAGGGGATGGAAGGATACTCCTATGAAGAAAGGCTAAAAAGGTTAGGGCTCTTTAACCTGGAAAAGAGACTGCTGAGGGGAGATATGATAGAAGTCTATAAATTAATGAACGGAGTGTAACAGGTAAATGTAGATTGATTGTTTACCTTATCAGAATATAGAAAGACTAGGGGACATGCAATGAAGCTACAGGGTAAACTATTTTAAGACTAATAAAAGAAAATATTTTTTCACTCAACGTGTAATCAAACTCTGGAATTTTGTTACCGGAGGATGTAGTAAAGGCTGTTAGTGTAGCTGGGTTTAGAAAAGGTTTGAACAAGTTCCTGGAGGAAAGGTCCATAAACCATTATTAAGAAGGGCACCCAGGATATCAATGCTTGACCCAGTACAAGCATTGTGGAACCTGTGTCTTTTGGGGAAACTGCTAGGTACATATGACCTATATTGGCCACTGTTGGAAACAGAATACTGGACTTGATGGACCTTGGTCTGACCCAGTATGGCATATCTTATGTTCTTATGTTAGACTGAGAGTTCCCCTGAGGAGGGCATGGCTGGTCACAAAAACACAGGAGAGTTGGCCATTTTAGCTCAGAATCTGAACTCTCTGGTTCCCAACCCCCGCCCATCTGCTGATATGGCTTTGCCCTAGGCATCTTCAACTCGCTAGAAGCTCTGAAGAACACAGCAAAGGTCTGGCTGTAGATGAAGTTTTTTTCAACCCAAGTTTGTCTTTGTTTTGCCGCTTTAGAAGAAGGAGGGACTGACTCAACCATTAGGCAAGGCTAGGCAGTCACCTAGGGCAGCAGATTTTTGAGGGAATGCAAAGAGCAGCAGCAGTCAAAGCAAAACACTAGATCCTAGCAGCCAGACAAACTCAAAGAGCCCTCAGCACATTCTTTTACCTGCAGGATGAGCGGACACCCTCATGCAATGTAAAATAGAATATTTGAAAGTATCATCTGGAAGGAAAGGAGAAGCTCGAGCTGCCTAAGACAAGATACCTTGATTATGCCATTAACAAAGAAGATGACTATTCTTGTCAGAGGAGGCATAGCTCTGGAATGTTGATTGATGGTTGAAGGAGGCTTTTGAGGTTTCTGCTTTGGGCCTCCAAGCTGTGGTTCACAGTACTTGCATGTCTAGGTCTGTTTGCACTAGATACAGCCTTGACCTGAGGAGGCTTTGGAGGATGACCAGCAGAATTCATGAGAGGCTGTCCGAGTGGAAAACAGGATTGATGTACAAGTCATGCGGCAGATGCCCGTATGAGTAAGGAACTGGTCAGTGGATGCAGACTCGAAGACTTGGCTTAGTAGGTTGTCTTTCCAGGAAAGCTAAAAAGGTGAAGAAAAAGAGGGAGGCCTTCATGAAATACAAGAGATCACAGAGAGAGGAAGACAGGCATCTATATTTCGGAAAACTTAGGGAAGCTAGTAAAGTAGTCAGGAAAGCAAAAATTCAGAAAGAGGAGGAAATCGGCAATGTAATAAAATGGGGGGGGGGGGGGAAAAGACAATTTTTCAGATATGTTATTGAGAAGAGGAAGGGCAAAAGTGGTATTGTCAGACTGAAGGATGATTGGGAGGAATATGTAGAAGCTGATGAGGATAAAGCGGAATTGCTTAACAGATATTTCTGTTCTGTGTTCACAGATGAAGAACCAGGAGCAGGACCTCAGCAAACACCCATAAACAGGAAGCAGAAGCAAGGGGAATCTTGAAGAATTTTCAGAAGACTGTGCTCATGAGAAACTAGCTAAACTTAAAGAAGTCAAAGCAATGGGACCAGATAGAATACACCCCAAGAATACTGAGGGAACTTGGGGATGTTCTAGCAGCTCCACTGACTGACCTTTCCAATGCCTCGTTGGAGTCGGGAGTGGTGACAAAGGACTGGAGAGAGCCTCATGTGGTGCCTTTACACAAAAGCGGAAGTAAGGATGTGGTTGAAAACTACAGGCTGGTTAATTTAACTTTGGTGGTGAGTAAATTATTGGAAACACTGCTGAAAGAGAAAATAGTGAGGTTTCTAGAGTCCAGCAGATTACAGGATCCAAGGCAGCATAGATTTAACAGAGGCAGGTCTTGTCAGACAAATCTGATTGATTCCTTTGACTGGGTGATCAGGGAGTTCGACCGAGGGAGAGCCCTAGATGTGGTGTATTTATATTTCAATAAAGCCTTTGATACCCTTCCTCACAGGCGACTTATAAACAACCTGAGCACCCCTAGGGATGAACTCTAAAGTTACTGCTTGCATTAGAAATTTGTTTGAGTGGGAGGTGACAAAGGGGACATGTAAATGGAGCTCACTCTGTGAAGAAGGAGGTTACCAGTGGTGTGCCCCAGGGATCTGTCCTTGGTCCAATTCTTTTTAACATCTTTGTTAGTGATATAGTGGAAGGGCTGTCGGGTAAGGTTTTCCTCTTTGTGGATGATAACAAAATCTGAAATAGAGTAGACACCCAGGAAGGAGTAGATAACATGAGGAGGAATCTAACTAAGCTTGAAGAATAGTCTAGAATTTGGCAGCTGAAATTTAATGTTAAAAAATGCAAGGTCATGCATTTGGGCTGCAGCAATCCACGGGAGCAATATAATATAGGGGATAAATTATTTTGTCCACGAAAGAAGCGCGGGACCTAGGCGTGATTGTGTCTGATGATCTTAAAATAGCTAAAAAGTAGAAAGGCAATGGCAAAAGCCAGAAGAATGCTTGGCCTGCGTAGGGAGCGGAATGGCCAGCAGAAAGAAAAGAGGTAATAATGATTTATATTCTCTTATTTACCATGCTATTATGCATCAGTGTGGTTTATATTGAACAAACTTAAATTACATTGAACAGGGCATTATAAATTGGATATAACTATTTTTACAGGGAACATGGGCTATGGAGAGTTAAGTGGTTTGCCCAAGACCACAAGGAGCACATGTGGGACTAGAAACCCCAGTCCTTCTGGCCCAAGGTTGCTATCCTCTAGTGGGATTTGAACCCCTGACCTTCTGGCCTGAAAGCACTTTGCCCCAAACCAGTAGGCCACTCCTCCACTCTGTATAAGTCTTTGGTGTGACCTCATTGGGAGTATTGTGGCAATTATGGAGACTGCACCTTAACCTAGAAATTAGGTTGTAGTCAATGCAAAAGGTTGGCTACTAAAATGGTTAGTGTAGTTCATTATAAAGCATAAAGGACAGACTTAAATTGTTACTATGATGTACTCAGAGTAAAGGCAGGATAGGGGTGATATGCTAGAGATATTTAAATACCTCCATGGCATAAATGCACAGGAGGGTCTCTTTCAATTGAAGGCAAGCTCTTCTATGGGGGACATAGGATGAGGGTAAAGGGGATCGACGCCAGGAGTAATATGCAGAAATATTTCTTTACAGAAAGAGTGGTAGATGCGTGGAATAGTCTCCTAGTGGAGGTGATAGAGACGAGGACAGTATCTGAAGGTCAAAGAAACATGTGACAAAACAGAAAATCTCTAAAGGAAAAGAGGGGGATTATTGTAGTTGATATGGAAAGGCAGACTAGATAGGCCATCATGTTTCTATGTATTATAGTGTGGGAGTGTCACAGTGCATTCGGGGAGCTGTAGTCCTTCACAGTAGGGACTACTGTGTGGGATTGTCATATTGCACTCTGGAAGCTGTGTGAGTTTTGGCACCTAACATGACAGCCATGAACCTCACTTCTAAGCCAGGGTATTTGGAATATGACCCCAGTCTCTCAAACTTACTGCTAATGCCTGTTGTAGTACCTGCTTCATGCAAAAGAGGCTTCCGCAATCTGGGGGTCATCTGACTCCTCTCTCTCCTTCTCCACACACATCCATCTTGTAGCTAAGACCTGCCCGTTATTTTCTTTCTCTACAACATTAGCAAAATCCGCCCTTTCATTTCTGAACACACTACTAAAACCCGATCCACTCCTTAATCACCTCCCTCCTTGACTACTGTAACCTAGTCCTTTCTGGTCTGCCTTTGAGTGATCTCTCTCCCCTTCAATCTGTTCAACACTCTGCTGCGCAACTAATCTTCCGCCAGCCTTGTCCTGCCCATATTACTCCTCTTCTCAAGTCACTTCACTGGCTCCCTATATGCTTCCGCATCCAGTTCAAACTTCTCCTGCTGACCTATAAATTCATTCACTCTGCAGCTCCTCAGTACCTTTCATCTCTTCTCTCTCCTTATAATTCCCCTTGGGAACTCTGCTCCTCTGGTAAACTGCTTTTATCTATACCCCGCTCTTACTGCTAACTCCAGACTTCACTCCTTTCACCTGGTTGCACCTTACGCCTGGAACACAATACCTGTGTCTGTACGCCAGGCACCCTCTCTAGCCCTCTTCAAGTCCCGGTTGAAAACTCACCTCTTTGCTACTGCCTTTGGAGCTTGACTCGCCTCATCTCCTTTTCTCTCCCTTGTTCTACCCTTGCCCACACCTTCCATGTTTGTAGTCTTGCCGTGACTAGATTGTAAGCTCTGATGAATAGGGATTGTCTCTTACATGTCTTCTGTACAGCGCTGCGTATGACTGGTAGCGCTATATAAATGTTGAGTAGTAGTAGTAGTAGTAAGGTATAACAGGCAAGAGTAGTTTATCAAGCTTGTTATGCCTAGTACAATGGGAAAGATTACTGCATCTTTCCGCCACATTTTCTTGGTCTCTGACTGCACTGCTTGGTACTTCAGGATCTTTTGCCTATCCACACATTCAGAAAAGAATCACTTAGAACAGACACCTCTATTATCAATGCCGTTTAGATATTATTCAAGACTACCAGTATTTATTTATTTTATTTATCAGGTTTTCTATAACGCTCTATCCTCAATCAGAGCGGTTTACAAAATAAAATAAGTTGTCTTATATCTACACAACAGTCTATCTAACACTTAATTTCAGTGTACATTGGATTGAAAGGAGATATAAGGTGTACTTGGAGGGAGGGAGGGACACTGGAAGGGATATTTGAGGGAGGGAGCTATTTACATTGAGAGGTGTTTGTGAGGGAGGGGGAATGTAGGGAGGGGGAGAGGGGTTCAAGGGTGCTTATTTACAAATGGGATAGTTATATACAGCAAGGGAGAAAGCTAGTGTATGGGCTTTACTGAAGAGAGCGTGGGACTATGTGATGGTCCCTTAGTAATCAGTGAATGGGAAGGTCTTCAGCCTTCACATCAGTAGTAGTCCCGATGTCCTGGGGGAGTGAGTTCCATAGGGAGGGTGCTGCAAGAGATAGAGCCCTCTTCGATGTCGAGTTCATTGATTTGCAGTATGAGGCCGGTGTCTGGATGATGTCCATCACTGGTCTATGTCTTGGACTAGTGTCAATTTTTGTCCTTGATCAAGTCCCTTAGGGTGTTCGGTGCCAGATTACACTGGATTTTGAAAAGGATGAGGGCTGTTTTGAATTTGCTTCTGAGCATGATAGGTAGCCAGTGTAGTTGCCTCAGTACAGGGGTGATGTGTAGGTGTCTTACAGAGCCTGTGAGGATATGTGCAGCTGTATTTTGTACCATCTGTAGGGGGTGAATAGGTTGATGCAGGTAATCCAAGGAAAATGGAGTTGCAGTAATCTAGTATGGGTGTTATTATTGCTTGACATACTGTCCTGAAATGGTCTTGGCTTAGTATGGGTTATAGCCTTCAAATGATTGCCAGTTTGTGGTATGCATTCTTTGAAGTTTTGGCGATGTGGGAAATGGAAGTTTAGGTTCTTATCTAGAATTATTCCCAGGTACCTTTTCTCCTCTGACAGTAATGGTATCATTGATAAGGTCAATGTGCTAAGGAGGAGTGAGTTGTGTTTGTGTGTGACGAACAGAGCTTCGTTTTTCTTGTAGTGATCCTGAGGTTGTTGTTGGATTAGCCATCGGGATAAATCATGGAGACAGTTAGTTATAGGTGCATAGTCAGGCTTGTCAAAGTCAATTGGGGTAGATCATGATGTCGTTGGCATATAGTGTGTATTGGATGACATGGTTGCGTTATGACTTCACAGATGGGTTGGAAGTAGAGGTTAAAGAGTAGGGCGGATAAGGAGGATCCTTGAGGTACTCCTTGTTTTAATGGAAATGGAGATGAAGAGGTATTCTCCCCCAGTGTGAGTTCCAAGATGCCTCACTAGCCTTCATTTTGTGCAGAAATATCTCCCCACATTGCATACAACTAAAGGTCTCTCCCCCATTGTGGGTTTTATGATGCGTCACTGCTCTGAGTTCCATGGAAAACTTTCCTACTTTCAATACAACTAAATGTTTTCTCCCCAGTGTGGGATCTATGATGCAGCACTAGTTTATCTTTTCTGTGCGAAACATTTCCCGCCACATCAGTACAACTAAAAGGTTTCTCCCCTTTGCAGGTTCTATGATGCCGCACTAGAAGTGTTTTTCATAAGGACAACATTTCCCACATTCAGTACAAATAAAAGGTTTCTCCTCCTGTGTGGGTTTTTTATGAGGGCTGCACTAGATTTTGATTTCGTGGAGGAAACCATTTCCCACATTCAAGGTACAACCGTAAAGGGTTTCTTTCTCCCAACATGTGTGTGGTTCTAATGATGTTGCCCTAGAATTGTGCTTTCGGGAGGAAAACCATTTCCTGCCAATCAGTACCAACTAAAAGCTTATCTCCTTTCCCCTGTGTGGGGTTCTTCTGATTGCCAGCACTAGATGTGCTTTCCTGAGGAAACATTTCCCACAATCCCGTAATAACTAAAAGGTGTCTCCCTGTGTTGGTCTTTAGAATGCTGCAACTTATGCTTTGGATTTCTTGGAGGAATCATTTTCCCACATTTCGATTACAACTAAAAGGTTTCTTATACTCGCTCACGGGGGTGTGGGGATGGGGTTCTAGTGATGCTGCTACTAGATGCTGCTTTCATGAGGAAACATTTTCCTGAAAATCAGCTAAACAACTAAAAGGTTTCGGAGGTGCGCCTATGTGGTGGCCGATGATGCTTCACGAGATCATCCTTTTATGGTGGGGAAACAAGTCCCACATTCAGTACAACCAAAGGTTTTCGTCCCCCTGTGTTGGTTCTATGATCGCAGCACTAGGATGTGCTTTCCTGAGGAAACATTTCCACACAAAAGTCAGATACCACTAAAAGGGTTCTTCTCCCCTGTGTGGGTCTATGATGCCGTCATAGATTTTTTTTTTTCATGAGAAACATTTCCCGCAATCCAGTACAACTAAAAGGTTTCTCCCCTGTGTGGGTTCGATGATGCAGCACTAGATTATGATTTCTTGAGGAAACCTTTCCCAGATTCCAGTACAACAAAAAAGGTTTTTCTCTCCTGTGTGGGTTCTATCGATGCTGACCATAGATCTCCTTTTTGTGGGGAAACAAGTCGCCCCATTCAGTAACAGCTAAAAGGGTTCTTCTCTTCTTTCTTTTCTCTCTTCCTCCCGTTGTGGGATTTCTATGGACTTAACAGCCACGGGTAGATGCTGCTTATCGTGAGGGAAGTACATTTCCCACATGTCAGTACAAACTAAAAGGTTTTCTCCTTTCCTTCTCCCCTGTGTGGGTGGGTCCTATGATTCTTGGCACTCGATGTGGCTTTCTCATGAGGAAACAATTTCCCGCAATCAGATACAGACCTACAGGTTTCTTCCCCCTCTGTGGTGTTCCTATGATGCGAAGCACTAAGATTTGATATTCTTGAGAGGGGAAACATTTCCCACATTCAGTACATACCTAAAAGTTTCTTCTTTGTTCTCCCCTGTTGTGGGTTATTATGATGCTGCACTAGCATCAAGCCCAATATCCTGTTTCCCCAAACAGTGGGCCAATCTAGGTCATACGTACCTAGCAGATAATTCCCGCCAAGAGGACCACAGGTTCCGCACTGTCTTTGTACTGGGTCAAGCATTGATGATCTTCCTGGGTCCCTTCTTAATAATGGTGTATGGACCTTTACTCCACGAACTGTGTCCAAAGCCGGTTTTTTAAACCCAGCTAAACTAACATGCTACTTAATACATCCTCCGGGTAACAAAATTCCAGCGTTTGCATTAACACCAGTTGAGTGAAAAACATATTCTCTTATTTGTCTTAAATTAGTTTAACCTGTAGCTTCATAAAATAACATGTCCCCTAGTCTTTCTATATTCTGATAGCGTAACAATCTATCTACATTTACCCCGTTCCAACCACACTCCTATTCATTAATTTTATAGACCTCTAAAAAAAAACAACCAAAAGAAAAATAAAAACAAAAAAGAAAAAAAAAAAAAAAAAAAAAAAAAATAAAAAAAAATCTACCTCCCCTCTGAGCGGTCTCTTTTCCAAGGTTGAATATCCCTAACCCTTTGGTAGCCCATCTCTTACATAGGAGTAGACTTCAATCCCCTTTACCAATTTTTGGTGGCTCTTCTCTGTACCTTTTCTAATAACGCTATAGGGATCCTTGTTTAAGATACGGCGACCAGAATTGCACACAATAGTCAAAGTGCGGTCGTACCATGGAGCACGATACAGAGGCATTAGATAATATCCCTTGGTTTTATTTCCATTCCTGTTCCTTATGAAGTACCTAGCATTCTACTTTTCTTTCTCTTTGGTCGCCGCCTGCACACGGGGGCGGAGGGTTTTAACATGTTATCCATAGATGACGGTCCTAAAATCTTTTTCCTGGTGTGGTGTTTATTTTCCAATGTGGAACCTTGCATCCGAGTGTAACCATAGTGGGTTGGGTTGTTTCCTTTTCCTAGGTGGCATAACTTTGCACTTGTCCACATTAAGATTTCATCTCCCCTGCCATTTTGGATGCCCAGTCTTTTCCACTTTATCCTAGATCCTCCTGCAAGTTTCCACTGTCCCTCGGGTGTTGGTTTTCAACAACTCTTAAACAGTTCTGTGTCGTCTGCAAAGGTGGATAACCTCACTGGGAAAAGAATTGTAATGTACCGCGTTGTTCCCGGTCATTTAATCGATGAGCGTAAAAAAGATATGTCCAAAAAGTCAGTAGCGGACCCAATACAGAGTCTTGTGAAAGGTCGGGGGCTGGCGGGCAGACTGGGCGACTAGTGCAAGACACTGGTGTAGATGACCAGAGGTAGAGTGGTGAAGTAGAAATTGGCCATTTAAAGGGCACGCGGGCAAAGGGTGGAAAAAGCGCGGAGGAGCCCTACCCTCGGCTTTCTATCTTTTAAGCCGGGCCGCAGCTTCCCAGATCCACAATCATGTACTCTGCTTCCTATTCCCATGGCTTTGTAAGTTTTGCCAAACGTCTCTGATGAGGGACCTTGTCAAAGGGCTTTCTGAAAGTCCAGATACACTATATCAAACCACCCGATCTCACCTCCGCGCTATTCCTCTACGCTGTTTATTTCACACCTTCAAAAAAAACATATTCAGATTATATAGTAAGACAGGATCTCTTGAACCTTGTCTAAAGCCATGTGATGGGGCTGTCACTCACATTAGGCCATGACTAGTTGCTACCGGGAAAGGGTGCTGTGTAATGGTGTTTGTTCTTTGGGCGGATGGTTTCTCACTACTCTTTCTACCATTTTCCCTGGTACTGGGGACGTCCACCGATCACCGGTCTGTAATTTCACGGCCACCCCTGGAACCCTTTTTAAATTATTGGCCGGTACATTGGCGACCCTCCAATCTTCAGGTATTCCAGCGGATTTTAATGAAAGTTCACAGATTACTAATAGCAGGTATGCAATCTCATATTTCAGTTCTTTCAACACTCTTTGATGTATACCAGCCGGGTCCAGGTGAATGTGCTACTATTCAGTTTATCAAATAGTTGTACTACATCTTCCCGGTGTAGAGCATTTCTCTCAATTCCTCTGCAGGATAACCCTTTACTACCACTTCAGTCTTGCGGGAACATCCCTACATCTTCCATCAGTAAAGATCCAAAGCAAAGTATTCATTCCGTCTCACCGCTATAGCCTTGTCTCTTTTTACTGCCCCTTTCCTCCTCTATCATCTAATGGTCCAATTGACTCTCTCACAGGGCCCTTGTGCTACGAATGTACGTTGAAAAGTCTTTATTACATGTTTTTGCTTCCGTAGCAAGTGCCTTCTCAAATTCTCGCTTTGCCTGCTTTATCACTGCTTTGCATTTACCATGCCAGTGCTTGTGCGTTTCCAGTTTGTCGTTTGGCTCTGTTTTTCCATTTACTGAAAGATGCTTTTTTGGGCAGCAACAGATTCTCTGACCTCACCTTTAAACCATGCTGGCCGTTTTTTGGACTTTCTTCCACTTTTCTTAAGGCATGAATTACAGTGGTCTGTGGTTTTCCAGGAGAGTATTTAAACCACCATCCAAGCTGATGTACGTCTTTAACGGTTGCAACTGCTCTTTTAGTTTTTTTTAACTATTTTCCTCATTTAGTCATAGTCTCCCTTCGAAAGTTAAAAGGTAGTACTGTGGAGTTCCTTTACTATCCCTCCCTCACTACTTACATCCACACGCTCATGCTATGATCACTATTGCCAAGTGGTCCACACCCCCTTTATTTCTGGCTACCCGATATGGTGTTCCACTAAGGGACTAGGTCCAGTACGGCTCCCCTCTGGTCGGTTCCTGAACCAGCTGCTCCAAGAAGCAGTCCTTTATTTACTAGGAAACCTTATCTGCTAAGCCTGTCCTGCCGTGTGACAGACTCCCCGTCGATACCGGGGTAATTGAAATCACCCATTATTACTACTCTGCTGTGGTTCTTGTTAGCTTCCTTGATTTCTATGAGCATTTCATCATCCATTTGTTCATTCTGGCCAGGCGGGCGATCGTACACCCCCCACTGCCATCACTTTCCCCTTCATTACATGGAAATTTCAATCCATAGATATTCTATTCAGCACATCACTCTTTTCGTTTTCCTGCAAGACCTTTAATCTCTTTCTGCACCTCAATGCCCTCCTCTACCACAGTCAGAGGCACAATCCCTCCACCAATGCCTTACATCGTTCTCTCATTACGATGGCTAGGTGATATCCAAGGTACTCACAGTGTCCCATGGTTATCCCCCTTCCACAATGTCTCTGAGATTGTAATCATTATCTAACCTCCAATTTAGTGCTATATATTCTAACTCTCCCATCTTATGTTTAGACCCTTACTAGCATATTGCATATCAGACATTTTAGAGAATATTAATTCTGGCTATTGGTAGGCAAGTGGGTAATTTGGAATACTTTAGGCTCTGTCTGCAACCATTACTCAACGGGCATTTGGGCTCCTTTACTCTTTTTGCGGAAACTTCACTGCTTTCGGTAGTATCCTTCAAGGATACCTTCTTCCGAACCATGCACTCTTGGGCGGACTGTTGGCTCTTCCCCTATTGCTAGTTAAGAAGGCTCTCTATCTACCTTTCTTAAGGTTTGAATGCCAGCAGGTTTGGGTGACATCCTGGTTAAGGTGAATAGCCCATCTTTCAGGAAGAGCCCCTCTTTCCCAAGTTACTATCAAATGCCAACAAACCCTCCATCCTTTTGCACCAGTGCCTCCATCACACGCATTGAAGACTCTGGAGCTCTGCCTGACTTTTCGGTTCATGCTCATGGTAGGAACAGGAAAAGCATTTCGGAGAATGCTCCCCTTGGACAGGTCTGGTATTTCAACAAATTCATACCTAAAAGCTTAAACTTCGACTCCAGAAACTTCCCTACCCACATTTTCCTATGTCATTTTGTACCGACATGAACCAAGACAGCAGAATCCACCCCAGCACTATTAACGATCCCGATCTAGGCCGGTTGCATGACGGTCCCACTCCCCCTTCGCACCAGGAGGCATGTTAAAAGGTGATCCGCATGGACACCAGCCAACCAGCTATCTACATGCAAGGACATGAATTCACCTAACCTATAAAACAGCTGTCCTAACCCTCCCCTCATGGGCCATCATGGCCCTGGAGAAAGTTCCTCAGTGCGAGAGGGTTTTCCACATCATGTTATGGGAGGACAGGCCCTAGTTTAACAGGATCCACCAGTCCTATGCCACCCACAAGGTGCTGCTCGCTAGCTCCACCCGTGCACCTATCTCCGCCATGGCAACAGGGAGGCTGCCAGACTGGCGGTGGGACTTCAGGACTATATCTCTGTAGGTTCTGGTCCATGTTACCTCTCCTGTCTTTATTCATGTCTGTGCCTAAGGTCTTGCTACTCTAGCCTCTAGAGAACAGAATTTGTTACCTGAGAGGCAAAGAGCTCCTTGCACTTAGTGCATAACGGATAGACCTTTCAACAAACTGGGTGAGAAAAATCCTACATGCGATACTCAATGCCAAAAGACTGGGAAAGCCCCAACTCTCGCTGCTGGACTGCTTGTCTGGCAGCTTCGTTTAAAGCTTGTGTTTTTTAGGTCTTTAAATTCTGTACTTACTAAGAGGTTGGTGTTAGATGCTTTCTACTAAATAAAAGTGTATCTAATACCTTCTAATATACCTGGTTCACCTGAAGCGTTCACAGTACACTATCTCAGGTCCTCAGTGTATGGACTGTGATTTTTTGTGGGGGAATAAAGATGGTCGCACATGAGGAGCCAGTCCTTTTAATTCTAAAGAAATGTAAGTACCGATAAAGCTAAAATTACCCCAGGGGCGGGTGGGTGCTGGGGAGGGAGGGGGGGGAATATAAGGACCTGACTTAAAACAAGGGCTGTTACAAGGTACCCTGTCCTGTACCCCTCAGCAGGGGGCGTGGGGGGGAGAGGGTTTAGCCCCTCAGGTAGGCGAGAGCAGGAAAACAAAGGTTAAAAAGCGAGCAGATTTTGGCGGACAGAGCAGGGAGAGATATTTAATTTAAAGTAACAGTTACCCGGGCTCCACACAAGGGCCAGTTAGCTTGAGAGAGGCAAGGTAGTTTAGTTATACAGCTGAGAAAGCAAGCTGAAGTGCAAAAAATATAAGGGAACAGGGAGGTGAAGGCCAGTACGTCCACCAAATAAGCACTAACCCAACAATAATACATAATTAAACTGACAGCTAGACCATACAAGAAAAGTTGTCCAGGAGTTTAAAATATCCACCTCTCTAGCCACAGCGCACTGTGAGGGCACTGCTATTACCAGAGCAGAGAGAGGCAAACAGAACTTAAGGCACACGTGGGTGGAGGAGGAGACAGGAAGCAGGGCTACACAAGACCTCAGCAGGGGGGGAGGGGGGTAGTCCCTAAGGTAGGCGTCGCGCAGGCACAAAAAACAGTTTTAAACAAGCAGGCATGGTCTGGGGACAGAGCAGGGAAACATATTTAATTTAAAGTAAAAGTTACCCTGCCGATACCACACAAGGGGGGGGGGCCCCCCCCAAAGTTAGTTGACGCGATGGCAAGGGAAGTTATACAAGCTGAGAAAGCTGAAGTACAAAACGAAAGGGTAAAATCCAGGGAGGTGAAGTATCCACACCCAATAAAGGAAAACAAACAAATAATAACCATAATTAAAGAGACAGCTAGAAACCCATCGGGTCCTTACATATAGATAACAGCACGTATGGGGAGACCTTAAGGTTCCCCTTGGGGCTGTGCGGAGGTTCTCAGAAGCTAAGGGTTAACAGCATTCCTGCTAATGTCAGTTGCGTGTCCTTGCACAGCTTTTAACCGTTGCCAGTTTTAAAGTCTGATTCCATTCCATCAAACTTGGACTGAAATCTGAGGTAGTTTTCCAGGCTGAAAACCCAGAAATGGCAGACAGAGTTTGAATAATGTTTGCACGCAAATTCAGGTCCCTGGTCGCGACAATCAATGACCCTAGGGGGACCATATCTTCGGCACAATTTGCTTTACCTAATATTTTTGCAACTGCTGAGCCTTGTTACCTCGGTAGTAGGAAATGTTTCAACTCCAACCAGTTAACTAAATCAAACATAACTAATACAGATTTTTAAACCTTTAGGCCAGGGGGGGATTAAAGTCATTGCAAATCAATTGCAATCTCCTCAAAAGCCAATGGTTTGAAATCTCTCCCAACCCCCCCCCCCCCCCCCCCTTTGGGATTACGTGTAATGCACCAGCAAGCAATCTTATAAATACAATCTGCTTAGCAAGGGGAGTAGACTCCCGGGAAAACCACTGGCGGCTAACGGAATCTCCCATTTTCATAGCCGACCAATGAGTTCTTTGACGTAGCAATCTTAAAAGCTGCATTAAATGAGGAGTGGGATAGCTACTCTGCAGTCTGGGCAGCATCCATGACCCCTCCAGTGATGATGATACCCCAGGCAAGTCCATGGTCTACTGTTTCAGGGGGGGCGTAAATTAGTCTACAGAGGCACACAGCGGGATGCAGCACGCACTTTGGACAGGAAGAGGCTTGCAATGCTATCATGAGCTAGGATGGGCCCGGGCAGCAATGCAGCCTTCTGAGCAAGACGAAATCAGCACTTCATTATTACCTATAGAGATAGGATCAGAGTCTCGGGCAGTGACCTTTACACGTGCATGGGACAGAGCCTGTGGGGACGCCCGAGGCCGCGGGCCTAAGGCTGCTCAGGGCGCAGGGCTGCAAATATTAATCCTTAAATAATGATTTATGATTCTCTACATGTAACATTCACCGCTGTATGTGAGATCTCATTTTGATCCCCTTGTAAATTAGTTCTTGTATGTTCCATGTAATTTAATGTAATATAAGTGTTATGGTTTTACTGCCTGTTCACTGTAAAAACAGACGCTTCGTCTGTTATGTTGTTTTGTTCCATGTAAACCGCCATTTGATCTCTGGAAGTGCGCCGATATATAAGAAACTGTTAATTAAATTTAAAATTAAAATTAATTTACTATTCTTGTCACACAGCTTGGATCTTCTGGGACTAGTCGTTGTTGCCTACGTATTCAAAGATAGGTAGAGTGAAACACGATGGTTTTAAAGGCAAAACAGGAATTTTATGTATATTTTCCCCAATAGCACTAAGGGTTCAACCACAAGCGGTTGAGGACTTCCTTCTCCGCAGCAAATTATCAGGAAATAAGACAGAAACATGGAACTGAAACTGCTTCCTTAAGTTCTCTTTAACATGGGTAGCTGTTTTCTTCAAAACATACCGCAAACAAAACATAGCTTCTTCCATTCAAGCACAAATAAATGTTCATTGCTGCTTTAATAAACCAAACACAAAGTTTTTTAAGCGGCTGTTGATTTCTTCTCATTAGCAGGAGGTTCCAGGCAATGTAAACTCGGCTGGGAAACTCACCATCGTTTCTTCAACGCTCTTCAGGTTACAAGGACTTCTTTTCTTTTTCAGCCAAACTTTCA
This sequence comes from Ichthyophis bannanicus, assembly GCA_033557465.1. Taxonomy (NCBI): domain Eukaryota; kingdom Metazoa; phylum Chordata; class Amphibia; order Gymnophiona; family Ichthyophiidae; genus Ichthyophis; species Ichthyophis bannanicus. The sequence goes on from CM066031.1 coordinate 119,559,990, forward strand.
CTCTTGGCCTTCGGACACAACGAGCAGTAGTTCATAAGCTAACTCCTCCATCTTACAGAATTTCCGGCTCAGGACAGTCTACTTGCATGTCTTCGTTGCTCTTACAGTCTTTGACACATTTGCCTTGAGCTTCCCTGCACTGATTCTAGCTTAATGCTTTTTAAAAGCTCCTGGAATTCTCTCCACAGCGTGCTCTCTACGATAAGGAGTGTTTGTAACTGGAATGGGTGGAATTCTTTCTCTGGGACCCACTGCCTTAGTTTCTTCGAACGTGTCCAAGGCACCTGGCTCTTTGCCCCAAGGCGGGGTTCTGACATTTGTTAGCTGTGCCTGTGTCCCACCCACCTTTTTGGCAGCTTGAAACTCTCTGAGCTGGTCCACGAGCCGTTTGAACTGCAGCCTGACCCCTGTCAGCAATTATTCTAGCCACACCATCGGCTGGCTTCAGGACCTAATGGTATTCCTCCTGTAAGCATGGCTTCCTTTAGGGCTGTTATGTTCAACTGCTGAGATCCTCACCGGAATCTTCACTGTTCTCCTCCCCGGTGATCTCCTTCCAGGTAAGCATCCTTCCTAGGAATATTCCATTTCCTAGTGTGCTCTCTCCCGCCGTGTGCTCATTCACGGGTGTCTGCATACTCGCCCTGGCTGTCAGTATTGTTCGTGTTCCCTCCTTCCCCTTCTGTTTACCTGGGTCTTATAAGGCTGGTTTCTTAACTAACGTGCACTGCCCCCTACTCAGGGTCTCTCATTATTTCCTAAGCCTGAGAGACTGATGTTCAGCAAGACGAGCTTGGGTGTGGCCTGCCTTCAGTAGCTGCGTGCTCTCTTCCTTTACCGGCACTCTAGAAAGCTGTGCATTTCCTTGCGCCTGTCTTCTCTGCCTTAAAGGTACCATTTACAATTTTCCTCTATTTCCATGGTTGCTCAGCTAAGCTCTCCTCATCACAAGAGATAACTTCAGGAGCTGAAATGGACTTCTAAACTAAGACGGCACTGACTAACTGAGCCATTGGCAATCTTGGTTCGCCTGAGGGGGGGGGGTGAGAAAAGAACCCTCGTTATCCCCACAAGTGACCTGTGGATTGGACTATATACTGAAGGTATACAGGCTATTCTGGTAGGGAGTAGTCTAATGGTTAAGAAACACATGGCCTGGCGAACATAAGAGACCCAGGCGTTTGATTTCCCCACAAACACTCCCCATGGACCTTCGGGCAAGTCACTATAACCCTCCACTGCCTCAAGAAAAAATCAAGTCATCACTGTCCCAGTTTAATGCTATATTTACCAAGCCACCAAGTTTCACAGGTCTTAAAACTGCCTTGATTGAACTCGACTGAAAGCAGTATATACTGTAAAACCTGTTAAATAAATAATTTCACAGCCACATAAGCCGTAATTCACAGGCAAGTGTGAGAGTCACTAGCTCTGCTGCTTGCCGCACATAATTAGGATAGAGTACAGCAGACTCTAACAAAGCGATCATCGCACAGAGTCTGGGTCAATGATGTACATAACTTTTTAAAACTAACCAACACAACAAGAGGAGTCAAAGTACAGGATTTTCCAACTGGGAACATCAGAAATACCGATCAGAATGGGGGTTTCTCATTGAGCCTCACGAACTGGCCCCCCTGCCAATCATGATGAGGTTACCCATGATCAGGGATTAGGCAACAGAGGTTAGCTCGGTTGAAACTATTTAGTTCCTGACACAAGTTAGAGCTACTAGGAGTCAGAAGTCAGTCTTGTACCTATTAGTCTAGCCTTTTGAAAAGTGTTGAGTGTTCTTTTGATTTAGCAGCATGTGGACAGAATGGGGGGATCTGCCACAGTTCAGTTCACTGTCCCTGTTACAAACTCATTGCTTTTGTCCACAATAGCAGCAGTGGCAGCCACTACATTAGAGAAACTCTAGTTTATTTCAGGCGATCTGTGGCTGGAACACTTTGGGTTCTGTGCATATAATATCCGTTGCTTATATAGATCAGAGAGGTGAAATACCTCCAGGGCATTCGGTTGTTAGTAACTCTCTAGATCTCCTTCACTGCTTTTATCTGCACGAATATATCAGGAAGTGGATCTGTGAGATGATCCCAGACCTTAGTGACAGCCACTTTTCATTGGCTTCCTCAGGGCTGGGGGAGGGCACTCAGTTCTAAAGCCTTCTCCCTCTGTTTTCTGTTCACACCTGACTCGCAAATGCAAGCCACCAGGAAATGAAAGAGCTTCATACTAGCACCAGCACCCAATTCACACCACCAGCTCTTTGCAAGGAGGGGATGCAAGGTTGTGTTCCAGAGAAGGGTAGGAGAATGGCCGCAGGGTTTTTCTGCTCAGCAGGTAGGGAGGCGACTGGTAGGAGGTGAGGGCAGCAGGAGATTGGCAGTGCCAAGATCTCAGCCTTGAGAGACCACACATGTTGCCATGGGGCAAGCAGAAGGGGAAATGCAGACCTGGCGCTGCTCAGTTCACGGAAAGAAAGTTCTGCACTTTATTCCTTACCAAGCATCTGAGGCTCTTCCCTGACCTTATTCCCCTCCCATTGGTGGCTCTCTCCAGTTTCTATTTCCTGCCATGTCTTTTGGATTATCTTTTTCTCTCTCGCTCTTTCTTTTGCAACAATTCTTTTGTGTCAATTTTGCAAAAAATAAGAACCAGCAGACACATGCATAACTAAGGTGGCCACTTCAGACCTTTACGCTTCATTCTCTGCACAAAGATCAACAAGATACAGGCCTTAAATCCTGTCTCTTCTTTCTCTTATAACATGGCGCCCACAAAAATTTGTCCACTTCCTTTCTACACACACACTAAGGGGCATGTTTACTAAACTGCCACTAATGTTAATTGGCGGGTACCGGCAGCCGATTAAAGTGACGAAATGCCATATAAGGAGGTGGGCCTACCGGCGGTAATGTAACGATGGCAGTATAATGCGCGTTAAGGGGCGCAGTGCCCATCAAACGTGCCTTGGCCATGTAGCACGCGTTAAGGGGACGTACGCTAACGCTGCCAAGCAAAGCACAGTACAAGGCTGACAAGGGTTTTTTTGGTGGTGCATTATGAGGCGCCCTCAGGTTAAGGCACCATATAAGTCACCTCAGGAGGTGCCAGATACGGTGACTAAACTGAGGTGGCGTATAAGGTGCCCTGAGGTTCTTATGGGGACCCAGGAGATGGTGGCCAAGGGCAGGAAGGTGCCCCAAGCTGACAAGCAGGAAATGTATGGACAAACCACAGATGTAACAATAAACATTGCACAGAGCACCAAGGAAAGGCAATGGACAAGTGCTGGAAGGACGTAGAGGTGGGAGATGATGGACCTGCCAAATCTGCATGCACTGATGTGGCAGCCAGTAAAATGGACAAAGATATAGGAGGCAGCTGTAATGATGCATAGGGTGTTGTTAATGTAAAGAGATACAATGACAGTGGGTGTAAGAGGATGGGAATGCATGACCTCCAGTGGAGGTAGAGGTGGCTGATATTTGCAATGATAGGAGGACAAAGGAATAGTAGTGCCATGCAGAGCAGACACAGGAGAGGCAAGCATGAAGCCTGTTGCCTCTCTCTGCTCTAGGAAGAGCAGTGCCCTCACAGTGCTATGCTAGAGAGGTGGATATTTAACTCCTGTGACTACTTTGCTGTGAGTTCTAGCTCTATATTTTATTTATTTATTTATTTACAATTCTTATATACTGCACTATTTGGTATCAGCACGTTTTACAGACAACAAAAATTTTGCATCAGAAACATAGGATCGTTTGCTCCATTAAACAGGGTTTGTAACTTGGAGATGGAACAAGGATAACTATATTGAAATCAACAAAAATGGTAGGTGTAAAACTATTTACAGTTTATAATGCAAAATGGAATCGTACTGCAAGAGGCTTGTAATATATGCTTGTTATGGGTATGTCTAGAGAGCAGGTCTGCTTTGTGTGTCAGTAAGAGTTAAGGTGTTGGAATGTCAGCGGCTGAGTGGGTGAAGTGTGGTGCTGGGAGGGACTGTGTTAGGTTAGGGTGGAAGAGGTGAAGGCAGAATAAGTGGTGTTTAATTGGCTTTCCTGAAATGTGAGAGGTCAACAATTGAACATATATGAGGTGGGAGATTGTTCCAGCACCTAGGAGCATCGAGTGTAAAGGCTCTATTTCTAGTTGTTTGATTACATTTAGTAGACTCAGGTGGTGTAATATCGTATTGCGGCTGCTGACCTTCTAGCCTGTTTATTTATTACAGTTTCTTATATACCGCGCTATTTAGAATCAGCGCGGTTTACATCATAACATAACAACCATAACTACAAGCTGTCAGGTTTTACATCGAACAGTACAAACTTGGATAACAGGGTTAACTATATACATAAGCTATTTACACTGCAGATAATACATGTAAGGGCCATTCTAGATTGGGTCATTCTTGGGAGGGATATCTAGGTTCAATTGCTGTCTGGGAAGTATTGGAGGAAAAGGTGCGTTTTGAGAGCCTTCCTGAAATGATATAGATTGGTAATGGCCCTGATGTCAGGGGGAAGAGCGCTCCAGCATTTGGGGGACATAAAAACTGAATGCCCTGTTTGTGGTTGTCGTGTTGGACTTTGTCGAAGCCTTTGGTGTTAAGAACATAAGAAACATAAGAAATGCCATACTGGGTCAGACCGAGGTCCATCAAGCCCAGTATCCTGTTTCCAACAGTGGCCAATCTAGGTCATACGTACCTAGCAGTTTCCCCAAAAGACACAGGTTCTGCAGTGCTTGTACTAGGCCAAGCATTGATATCCTGGGTCCCTTTTTAATAGTGGTTTATGGACCTTTCCTCCAGGAACTTGTCCAAACCTTTTTTAAACCCAGCTATACTAACAGCCCTTACTACATCCTCCGGTAACAGATTCCAGAGTTTGATTACACGTTGAGAGAAGAAATATTTTCTCCTATTTGTCTTAAATAGTTTACCCTGTAGCTTCATTACATGCCCCCTAGTCCTTCTATATTCTGATAGCGTAAACAATTTATCCACGTTTATCCGTTCCACTCCATTCATTAATTTATACACCTCTATCATATCTCCCCTCAGCCGCCTCTTTTCTAGGTTAAAGAGCCCTAACCTTTTAAGCCTCTCTACATAGGAGTAGCCTTCCATCCCCTTCACCAATATGGAGGCTCTTCTCTGTACTTTTTCTATAAACTCTATGTCCTTTATAAGATTCGGTGACCAGAATTGCCCCAAATATTCAAGGTGCGGTCGTACCATGGAGCGATACAGAGGCATTATAATATCCTTTGTTTTATTCTCCATCCCTTTCCTTATGATACCTAGCATTCTATTTGCTTTCTTGGCCGCCGCTGCACACTGGGCGGAGGGTTTTAACATGTTATCCACGATGACTCCTAAATCTTTTTCCTGGGTGGTGGTTTCTAATGTGGAGCCTTGCATCTTGTAACTCCAGTGTGGGTTGTTCTTTCCTAGGTGCATAACTTTGCACTTGTCCACATTAAATTTCATCTGCCATTTAGTGGCCCAGTCTTCCAATTTATCCAGATCCTCCTGCAGTTTTCCACAATCCTCTTGGGTTTTAACAACTTTAAACAGTTTTGTGTCATCTGCAAATTTGATTACCTCACTAGTTATTCCCTTTTCCAGGTCATTTATGAATATGTCAAAAAGTAGCGGACCCAGTACAGATCCCTGGGGTACTCCACTATTCACCTTTTTCCATTGGGAATATTGGCCATTTAGCCCTACCCCTCTGCTTTCTATCTTTTAACCAGTTCCCGATCCACAATAGTACACTGCCTCCTATCCCATGACTTTTTAGCTTCGCCAAAAGTCTCTGATGGGGGACCTTGTCAAAAGCTTTCTGAAAGTCCAGATACACTATATCAACCGACTCACCTTTGTCTACCTGTTTATGCACCCTTCAAAAAACAGATCAGATTAGTAAGACAAGACTCTTCCTTGTCTAAAGAAATGTTGGCTGTCTCCCATTAGGCCATGACTATCTACATGCTGTGTAATTATGATCTTTATGATGGCTTCTACCATATTCCATGGTACTGACTTCATGCTCACCGGTCTGTAATTTCCCGGGTCACCCAAGGAACCCTTTTTAAAAATTGGTGTTACGTTGGCGACCCTCCAATCTTCAGGTATTACAGATGATTTTAATGAAAGTTCACAGATTACCAATAACAGGTCTGCAATCTCATATTTCAGTTCTTTCAACACTCTGGGATGTATACCATCCGGTCCAGGTGATTTGCTACTATTCAGTTTATCAAATAGTTGTAATATATCTTCCCGGTGTAGCGATATTTCTCTCAATTCCTCTGCAGTATCACCTTTAAATACCACTTCAGTCTTGGGTAACACCCCTACATCTTCCTCAGTAAAGACCGAAGCAAAGAATTCATTCAGTCTCTCTGCTATAGCCTTGTCTCCTCTACTGCCCCTTTTACCCCTCTATCATCTAATGGTCCAATTGACTCTCTCACAGGCCTTTTGCTACGAATGTACTTGAAAAAGTCTTTATTTCGTGTTTTTGCTTCCGTAGCAAGTTTCTTCTCAAATTCCCGCTTTGCCTGCCTTATCAATGCTTTGCATTTAACTTGCCAGTGCTTTTGCTGTTTCCAGTTTTCATCATTTGGCTCTTTTTTCCATTTTCTGAAGGTTGCTCTTTTGGCAGCAACAGCCTCTCTGACCTCACCTTTAAACCATGCTGGCAGTTTTTTTGACTTTCTTCCACTTTTATTAATGCGTGGAATACAGCTGGTCTGGGCTTCGAGGATAGTATTTTTAAATAACACCCAAGCTTGCTGTAAGTCTTTAACCTTTGGAACCGCTCCTTTTAGTTTTTTCCGAACTATATTCCTCATTCTATCATAGTCACCCTTTTGAAAGTTAAAAGGTAGTACTGTGGATTCCTTTAATATCTGTCCACCAATGATTAAATCAATCATTATCCCTTTTGCCCAGTGGGCCCATCACCCTTATTTCTTGCACCAGATATGGCGTTGCACTATGGTGTAGGTGCTGTTTGGCTTCCCCTCTGGTCGGTTCATGAACCAGCTGCTCCAAGAAGCAGTCATTTATTTCATCTAGAAAACTTTATCTCTTTAGCTTGTCCTGCTGTGACACTGTCCCAGCGATACCGGGGTAATTGAAATCACCCATTATTACTACTCTGTTGTGGCTTTGTTAGCTTCCTTGATTTCTTTGAGCATTTCATCATCCATTTGGTCATTCTGGCCAGGTGGTCGATAGTATACTCCCACTGCCATCACCTTCCCCTTCATAAATGGAATTTCAATCCATAGAGATTCTACAGCATATTTTGTTCCCTGCAAAACTTTAATCCTTTCTGACTCAATGCCCTCTCTAACATAGAGCGCAACCCCTCCACCAATTTGTTCAGCTCTATCATTACGATATAGTTTGTATCAGGTATCACAGTGTCCCACTGGTTATCCTCCTTCCACCATGTCTCTGAGAGTGCAATCATATCTAACCTCTCATTTAATGCTATATATTCTAATTCTCCCATCTTATTGTTTAGACTTCTAGCATTGGCATACAAGCATTTTAGAGACTGTATTTTATTAATATTAATCTGGCTATGGTAGGCATGGGTAATGGGAATCTTTATGCTCTGTCTGCTCCTTACTCAAGGGCATTTGGGCTACTATACTCCCTTTTGGAACCTAGCAAGTTTACAGCTGTTGTTTCTTCTGGATCTGTTGAGGGGGACAATGTGGATAAGATGCGTGAGTGAGGAGGATGAAATACCTTTGATTGCCTTGAATGCTAATAGAAGGGATTTGAAGGTGATCCTCCATGGGTCGGTAGCCAGTGCAGCTGTTTTAGAATAGGGGTTCACGTGGTCGTTTCTGGATGCTCCGTAAAGGACCCTAGCTGCGGCATTCATGGCCAACTGTAAGGGGGTCAGTGTGGATTGGGGGAGACCTTGTAAGATGGCATTGCAAAGTCAAAGTGCGGCAGGATCAGCGCTTGATATTTGGTTCGAAAATCGTCTGGGTCCAGCAGGGAGCGTAGGTTCTTGAGTGAACGGATTTTGAAATAGACGGATTTGACTATGTTGCCTATGTGGCGTTTCATATCTAGAACGGTGGTCCAGAGTAACTCCCAGGTATTTTATTGCATCTTTAGTTTGCAAATCAGCTTCCTTGACACTGACGTGGGACGGGGGAGTATAAGGTTGGAGTCTCTGGTGATGAATAGGACCTCTGTTTTTTTATGTTGAATGCGTAGGTTCTGTGTCTGGAGCCAAGTTGAAACTGCATTGAAACAATCTGTGAGTGGGGTCAGGTCCATGTGAGTTGTGGAGAAAAGGCATGTATAAGAGAATGTCATCTGCGTATATCATGCATTTTCACTTCACGTTGAATGATCTTATGATATTGGCAGATGGGCTGCTTGTAGATGTTGAAAAGTAAGGAGGATAACGAGGAGCCTTAAGGTACCCCTTGCTTTTGAATGGAAGTGTATGACCTCTTCTGATCCAGACTTCACATATTGCCATCTCACGTCCAGATAAGACTTGCACCATCCTAGTGCGTTGTTGCAGACGCCCTTCTCTTTCAGTCTTCCGAGGAGAATTTAGTGACTCACGGAGTCAAACGCCGCGGCGATGTCTAGGAAGATGAGCACAAAACCTTGACGGATGTTGTCAATTCCTGTGATGATATCATTGAATAGACCAGTAAGTAGTGTCTCGACCCCATGATGTTCTCTGAACCCATGTTGGCAGCTGTCTAAGGGAGCAACGATATCCCATGTGATCTTGAATTTGCCGTTGTGCCTCTTTCTCAATTATTTTGGCTAAGAGGGGGATACTAGCTATTGGTCGATAGGAGTCAACTCTTTGGGGGTCAAGTTTGGGGTTTTTCAGTAGTGGTCTAATGGAAGTCTGCTTGAGTGAAGTGGGGAAATACCCTGTTGTAAAGGAGAGTTCATTATATTTGCGATGACAGGGGCTGAACACATCACATAGCTCCTTGTTCCAAAAAGCTGGACATGGGTCTGTCTGTGCAGTGGAGGTGTTGAGCGATGCTATGGTGTTCTCAATACATTTAGTGGATGGTGTGGAAAAAATGTTCAGTGGGGAAAGGCCCGTTGGTTCTTGATATTGGACTGCTGATACCTTGTTGGTTTGCACAATCTTGGATTGCAGGTAATCAGCGAATTCTTGTGGGTGAATCTCGCTGTGTTGTTCGGGAGATGGTTCCTTTGAGAGGGATTTGACCAAATTGAAGAGGTCACGTGGTTTATTCAGAGACCTCTTTAGGGTGTCCAGTGTGATATTGTCTCATTTTGGTAGTGATTGTTTCTCGATGTATTGCAAGGTGGGTTCGGTATGCGGTCTGGTCTTCAGTTGAGCACGATTAGCGCCATCGGCGTTCAAGTCTAGGTAGTTGCATGAGGGAAGATCGCAGCTCAGGGGAGAAACCATGGGGCGGAGCTTCTCTTTTTGACCTTGCTGTATTCTTAGGGTTGAGTGTTGTGAGATGGCAAGCAGGCTGGAGTTCCAGCAAGAGATTAGTTCATCAAGGTCCAGTGTGGTTTTGGTTGATAAGGTGATGGGGTCTCCGAAAGGATGTGTTCCCTATCGAAGGGGCGAAAGCATCTAGTGGCAGTTCGAGAGGTGATGTTCGTGGGTCGGCTTCTGTTTCAGCTGGTCATTGTTGATGGGGTATCTGGATAATGATCAATTTGTGGTCGGACCAGGGTACATCCACGACTGATATTGGAGGGGAACAAATACCATGTCAAGAATGTTCCCTTTTGTATGTGTGGGTTTATTGATAATTTGTTTGAGTCCCAGGTCTTCCATTGCATCAAGGAATTCATTTGCGTGGCTTTGGGGTAAAGATGGGAGATTGAAGTCACCCATTATCCAATTTGGTTTATTGGGAGAGAGGGTGTTAGCTGCAAGGTCAATAATGGTTGGAAGGTCCACTGGAGAAGTAGATGGTGTTCTATATAACAGGGTAAGGGAGCATTGTTGGTTAGCAACGGAGAGGATGTCCAGGCTGTTTGTGCTAGAAGAGTCCACAATGTGGAAGTTGAGGTCTGATTTGGAGATTATGAGCACCCCTCCTTCTTTTTTGTTTTCCCTATGTCTCGTATGTATGGAGAAATTGGGGGGAAGTAGTTGATTGAGGAGTACGTTGTCTTCTGGTGATAGCCAAGTTTCCGTGATCATGAGAATTTCAAGGTCGTAGAAGGAGATTGTGTCAAGGACAACAGGGCCATTTTTTGCGGATGGAACGCGCGCTGATGATCGCACATTTTAGGGGTCGGCATTTCAAAGGTTTTTCCTGGCTGGATGTCCTGGATAGCTGGAGTGCTACATGTATCAGGTGGGAGTGGCGCATGTAGGCGTCACTTCCTGGGTTGGAGGAAAGGGGGACTATTCCATCTTTTTCCATGGCTATTCAGGATTGGAATCCTGCCATGTGGCGTGTAAAGGGCCTGGGAGGTTCCAAGCCAGTGGGTAAGGAGGAAGAAGCTAAGAATGACAGCGACCTGGAGGGCCATTCTGAGGGATTTGGATTGTGTGTGGGGGTAATGGTCAGGAGTGCAGAGAGGGATGAGGAGGCTAGCTTGTTAATTGCTTTAAATGAAAGGATTAAGACCTTGTAGGTAATCCTGCATTGTAACGGTAGCCAGTGTTATTCCATAAGTATGGGCGTAATGTGCTCACTTCTGGAGATGCCACAGAGAATGCGGGGCTGCTGCATTCATCGCCATCTGCAGTGGATTGAGGGTGCTCTTGGGGAGACTGTGTAGGATGATGTTGGCATAGTCGAAATGTGGCGTTACAAGTGACTGGAATATAGTTCTGAAGTCATTTGGAGCTAGTAGAGGTCTTAGGTGTCTTATTGTCCGTATTTTATTGTAAATGGATTTAGTGGTATTCTTTATGTGTTCTTTGAAGTTGAGTTGTTGGTCAATTGTGACACCCAGGTATCGTATCTCAGTTTTGCATGGGAGCTCAGCATCTCGTACCTTTAATGATGTGGGAGGAGAGAAGTTCTTGTTCTTTGTTATGAATAGGACCTCGGTCTTTTTAAAGTTTATGCGCAGATTCTGAGATAGGAGCCAATCAGTGATTGTGTTGAAGCATTCAATAAGTGGGAGGAGGTTCGGGTGCATGATTTTGATTGGGGTGAATATCAATACATCGTCTGCGTAGATGAGACTGGAAACATTAAAGGAACGGATTACATCACAGATGGGTTGCATATAGATGATAAAAGGTAGAGCAGATAGGGAGGATCCTTAGGGTACTGCTTGTTGTTGATGGAATGGTTCGGAAGTTGAGGACCCTATCCTTACTTGTTGCCATCAGTTAACTAGATAGGATTTACACCATTCCCAAGCTAGGCCATGAATTCCCTTTTCCTGAAGGCGGAGAGGAGGAGTTGCACATGGTTAACAGAATCCAAATGCCGCAGCTATATCGAGGAAGATGAGTACAAACCCATTTTCAATCTTGTTGATACCTCTGGTTAAAGTATTGATAAGTATGGTGAGTAGCGTCTCAACACCATGCAATTCTCGGAACCCATGCTGACAGGGATCAAGAGGGGCTGATATATCAATGTGTTGCTGTAGTTACATTTGAACCACCTTCTCGATCAGTTTGGCTAGAAGAGGTATGCTCGAGATCGGGCGATATGAATCAGTCCTAGTCGGGTCTAGTTTGTTGTTTTTGAGGAGAGGGCGTATGGACGTTTGTTTAAGAGTTGCAGGGAATATTCCTGTTGTGAAGGAGAGCTTCATGATGTCTGCTAGAGTTGGGCTGAGCTCGGCACGCATAGTTCTGATCCAGTGGGCTGGACAAGGGTCATTAGGGGCTCTAGTAGTGTTAATAGTGGCAATAAGGTCAGTGATGTATTTCTCTGCTGGAGTATTTTGTGGCAAGGTCAGCTATCCTGAATGTGGGGGAGGTGAGAAGCATAGAGAATTCACCCTAGTTAAGGGTCCCCTTTTAGGAGTGCAGGGAGAGAAAGCCACAGCCACGTTTCAAAGACAGAAAACCCCCAGCTGGAATAGGTTTCATACAATCACTGATAAAGTAAGAAAGAGGGATTGCAAGCACGAGGACCAAAGCCCTTACTTTAACAAGTGCACTGATTATTCTAATACCAGAAGGCAGGGGGATTGCCAACACCTGGGAAGGAAAGAGGTGGGGTTAGAACCCTGGAGGTTGTGATAAGGAAGCTTATCAGGACCTGGAAGAGAGGGGTAAAAAGAAGGAATTTATCATAATAAAAAGGACCTATTTTAAAAAGGTCAGGGACTTAAAACTCCATTTGCTCCTAGAAAGCAGGTAATTCCTGGCTACAATAAGGTACAGAATGCCCCTAGTGGTGGAAAGGAGAGGGAATACAGGCCCAGGGTAAGGAACCCTTACATCACTGCATTCCCTAATCACTCAGCTGCCACGAGGGAGTTTGATCTCTCTCACCTGAGAGGAGAGAGGGTGGAGCAGGAGCCGGAGAGGTTTAAGTTTAGCTCAGTTTATCCAGAGTGAAGACCTCTGAAGCCACCTCCCTCTGTTCATGGACAAAGTGGGTGAAAGGCTTACGGTAATCTGGGAGACCTAGGACTGGGGTTGTGGACAAGGCATGTTTCAGCTGATCAAAGCAATTGCTGGCCTCTTTTGTCCAGTACAATTCATCAGGTTCCTCTTTACGTGTCATGGCAGTGAGAGGTTTGGACAATTCCCCAAACCCTGGGATCCAGGCTCAGCAAAACCCTATCATTCCCAAGAATACTCTCATCTGTCTTTTAGCATGTGGTTTAGGACAGTATATCCTGAAGTCTGCTTTCAGATAATTTTCTCTGACCTTCTGATAACACATGGCCCAAATAGTGTACTTCCTTTTTGGCATAAATGAATCTTTGGAACATTTGCTTCCCTTACGAGGACATTCACGTTTAAAGTGGCCCTTTTGACCACACTGGAAATGGGTACTGATTCCAGGATTATTTGGTCGAGGACCCCTGGGAAATATGTTTTGATTTTGGGTAATGACAGCAGCCAATAGCTTGCTCATAGTTTTCTCATTGCGCTTTTCCTTACTGTCTCTATTGTTAAACACAGAAGTGGCCACAGATAGTATTGCATTTAAATTCTTAGCATTAAAATCATCTCTTGATGCTAGTCTGTGCCTTATATCAGGAGCACATTGCCCTTTAAACAAGCCTCGCATTAAAGCGACATGGGCAGCATCATCAGGGTCTCCTATACCTCCCCAGACCCTTACAGCTTCCTTAAGGTGCTGAAAGAAATGTGAAGGGTATTCATCTGGTCTGTGCTTCACTTCATGCACTTTCGGCCAATTGACAGTCTTATGGGCAGCCCTACTGAGACCTTCCAAAATTCAGAGACGGAAGATCGAGGTGAGGTAATTTCCCTCTGCAATGTCAGGGTCTCAATTGGGATTACAGTCAAAATCATCGTCATCAAGGCATCTAATACCCTGGGATCTGTCATTATCTCGGTCAATAGTGGTTCCGGCTTCTTTGGCAGCCCTAATAACCTCTGGCCCCTCCCCAGCCTTAAGGAGAGTCCTAAGGAGCACATGGCAGTCTTTCCAGTCTGCCTCATGGGTAAGGAAAATAGTTTCAAAAACTTTAATAACTCCTTCTAGATCATCCCTCCACTGAGGGGTGGTATTTTTCCAGTTAAGGAGGTCTGCAGTGGATAAAGGGATATAGACCTTGCGGTCTGTAACTTGCCCATCAGTCCCCATAGTAGGGACAACTCTCAGGGGCCTTAGGGCAGTAATATCTTGGGCATTATTAGAATGTATTACAGCTTGAGTAATATTTGGCATATCGCGGACACTGGTGGCAATGCTTGCAAATTTATGGATTGGTACAGGGAGATGAGAGCGTGTTCTTTGAGAAATGCTCTCTCCTTCTTCCAGGGAAACTGTTGCCTGCAATGAACTTTCTGCCTGTGTGGGGCTGGGTGTCTGATTAACTGACCCCTGAGATACTAAACTTACTGAAGGGGGGTCACTCTAACCTCAGGATGGGAAGGTCATCTGGAGGCTCCAGAACATCAGGTAACCTCGGGGCAGTAGGGGTTAAATTATAAAGCAAGGGGTCAAGGGAGTCATCTAAATCCTGATAAAGAGGAGGGGATCCTTCATCCTTTCTCTTTACTACAGGACAAACACTTTTCTGACAATTTTTCTCAAGACAGAATTTCATAAAATTTTCAAACAAATAATAATAATAATCAAGTTGATGCTGCCAGTCTGCCCATTCAGAGGGGTTGGAAGGGTGTCAACTATAAAGAAAAGCCTCCAGTGTCCAAAAGCCCTAAGAGCTGTGTTTAGCTTGTGAATGTTCTAAGTTCAGGAGAAGTGTGACGCAGTGCAAAGCTGAAGCTTCCTGATTACCTTTTGAGAAAAAGGTGTGAGCAGTGCAGAGCTCAGTCTGAAGCCGTTTCAACCGAGGAAGTAAAATGCTTTTGTTTGACGAATTACTGAGAAAACCTTGAAAAGAGTTTTTTCTGTTTCTGAGAATTTAACTATCTGTATGAAGTGCTGTGTTTAAGCAGACAAGATAGCCAGGTATTTGTTCTGGACTGGAAAGGGAAAGAAACCTGGTTTAAAGTTTTTTTCTGTATGTTTGAACTGCACGGCAAGCTCTGCCTGGAAGCAGGTGCTGTTAATTAAGCTGAAGAAAGCAGTTTTGTTTCAGTTCAAGTTATTCTGTAATGAGTTACAAGAATTCCTGGTGAAACATTTAAAAAGGTGGATTTGTGAACCTAGCGTGTTTTCTTTTGTAATGAATAAATTCTTGAAATTGAAACCATTCAACCCAACTACAATGAAGGTGTTTTTTTTTTCATCTGAGGCCAAATAATATCTAACTGAACTACCTTTCCCATAATGCATTAAAAGACATCCAGTTAGAAAAAGGCCAGAAAGTTGAAGCACCCATATGGCAAAAAAAACCCCACGCCCCTCCATGCTGATGTAAGGGGCTAAGGGCGTGACAAGTGGCGTAGTTCTTGGATATTTTTTTCATCTTAAAGTAACCAGGAGGTCCATTAAGGATACTGCTGCAAGTTTCCAAGCAGAAGCAACTGAATGCAGAATTTCCTTGTCTGACTTGGAGGAGCAGAAGGAGGTGTTCCAGGAGCAGTTCCAGTCAAAAGACCCCTGTGAAAGCGAGAGTCAATGCCTGAACAAGGTAAATTACCTGGGCGTGACCACTTCAGGATAAGAGAAAAAAAAAAAGTATATGCTGGTGCATTTAAATGGGGCATATAGAGAAAAAACAAATTTTTCTGTTGTACAGTGCCGCCCTTGTTTTTTTTTTCCTCTCTTTTTTTCTTACAGGTAACAAGCCATGGATCCCAAGGAACTCGTGAGTTGGATGGCGAACCAGTTCACCCGTCAGCAGGAGTTGGCGCAAATGGCGCAGGACAATGCAATCGCTGCCATGAGGTAACAGCAAAAGACAGTTCTTGATCTGGTGGAGGCATTGATTTCACTCCGGAGCCAGGGAGGCGGAGGACTGCCAGCGCCAGCAAGCCCAGATGCACCACGGATGGACAGTATGGTAGACTTTTCCAATACTGGACCGTTTAGTTTTGGTTAAACTTACTCCCAGAGGATAATGTGGACGACTTTATTAACTCTTTTGAAAGAGTGGCACAGGCCTTAGGATAGCCAGAGGCCCAGTGGGCTATACGCCTGGCTACATCCTTAACAGGAGAGGCTTTGGCCGCTTACAGGGCCATGCCGGCAGCTCAAGTGTTAGATTATAAGGCTGTAAAAACTGCCATTAAGGACCGCTTAGGGTTAACAGCCACAGTATATCGCCGTATGTTTAGGGCCACAGTCCCGAGGGTTGGCGAGATGCCAAAAGGCTTAAGCCAAAGGATTCGTGGATTAGCCCTGAAATGGCTGGCTCCTGAAGGGAAGGATGTAGAAATGATTGTTGATATGATTATGCTAGAACAATTTATGGCAGCAGTGCCCAAGGATTTGCAGTCTTTTCTCATCCAGCAGAATTGCCAAAGCCTGGGAGAGGCAACCCTTTTGTCTGAATGGTTTATGGAAGCTGAGTTGGCTTGCCAGCAAAAAGGAAGCTCTCTCAAAATGGGTGCTGAGCGGCATTTTGCAACATCAGAAAAGAAGGAAGAACAAGCTGTTGATTTTGGGAAAGTTTGTGCACCTACCCAAAATGAAAAGTGGGCTAAGAAAAAATGTTTCCAGTGTGGGAAGTGGGGTCATGTGCAGAAAGGTTGCAAAAGCCACACTAATTTAATGGATATCAGTGTAAAAGGACCTGGAGAAGGTTTTCTTTTAATGGTTGACATACAAGGGGTTACCACACAAGCTCTTTTGGACTCTGGTGCGGACCAAAGCATGCTTTCTAAAAAGCTTTGGCAGGCAATAGAGGCCCAAAATAACTCAGAATGTAGGAAGCCTGAGAGTAATGTGCGCATTAGATGCATTCATGGGGCTGCTTCATTTTACCCTACATACAAGTTAAAGATTAAGGGTTTAGGGGTCCAGAGAGAAATAGCAGTGGCAGTGGTACCAAAAGCTCCCATATGATCTAATATTGGGAAGGGACTGGCCCCAGTTCAAGCAGGGATTAGAGAAGGCTTAGAGAAAAAGAGTGGCCTTATTACTACCCGATCCCAGTCTAATGCTGACAGCCAAGAAGAAGAGACCCAAGTTGATTCTCTAGGAGAGCTACCCACACATGATGAATTGGTGACTCCCCCATCTGGAAAAAGTTAGGAAGGAAAAAGCGCAACAGCGATATGAGAGGCGTTGTAGGGCACAGGGAAGGGCCAAGATGGAGTTTAGCCAAAGGTTGCCGTGGGTGCCAGCTGAAATAGTAGAGAAGTTTCCAACTTTCCCCAAGGAACAGCGAGCAGATCCGGCTCTCACTCGAGCATTTGAGTATGCCCAAGTGGTACGGGATGTCCTTCCCAGATTCCTATTAGACAATGAGATATTGTATAGGGAAAGTCAGGACCCCCCGTACTGGCACGATCAGGAAACAACTAGTGGTTCCCACAACTTGTAAGGGGTTAGTTTTGATTCTTGCCCATGATCATCCAGTGGGAGGCCATAAAGGGGTGCAGGGAACCCTACATCAAATTCTGATACGCTGTTATTGGCCTGGCGGTTTTTAAAGAAACTGCCCAGTTCTGTGCCGCATGCCCAGCATGCCAGCGCATCACCGCTGCTCGACACCCAGTCGTGCCTTTGATACCACTTCCCCTCATAGCAGACCCCCTAGGGCTGATCTCACTAGATATAGTAGGCCCCCTGGTTAAAACACCCCGAGGTTTCCAGTACATCTTGGTAATGGTGGATCAGGCTACCATGTTTCCCTGGGCCGTTCCTTTACAAAATAGTTCAGCTAAAACAATAGCTTTAGAATTAATAAAGCTGTTTTGTGAGATAGGATTCCCCAGAGACGTCTTAACAGACCGTGGACCAACTTTGTATCAAAGTATTTGACCCAAGTCTGGGATGCTTTCGGGATTCATCATATAAAAACATCCGCTTATCATCCCCAGTCAAATGGTTTGGTGGAGAGATTAAATCAAACCTTGAAACAGATGCTAAGAAGGGGGTTAGCGGGAAAACATGGAGGAATGGGACATGTTGTTACCTTGTGTCCTATACGCTTGCCAGGAACGGATTCAAGTTTCCCTGGGCGTATCTCCCTATGAGCTAATGTACGGTCGAGCCCCCCGTGGTCTCTTAGACATATTAAGAGAGCAGTGATTAGACCCGGAACAAGAAGGCAAGGGAGTTCCTCAATTTTTACAGGACCTAAGAGCATGTTTAAATAAGGCCTCACAGGTAGCTGTGAAAAATTTGCAAGACAGTCAGCTGCGCCAGAAGGAGGGTATGACCGAAGGGCCAAGCCTCACCAGCTAGGCATAGGAGAAAAAGTCCTGGTACAAGTAGCAGGTGCCACACCCAAGTTTGAAGCGCAATGGAAAGGGCCTTGGAAGTTGGTCAAGCAGGTGAGCCCGGTGTCCTATGTCATAGAAAGTGCTAAAGGGTGTAGGCAGACTTACCACATAAATGTTTCTTAGGTCTTGGCAAGAGAGATCTATGCCGGATAATATCCCCAGCGTAGAACAGCCGGCAGATAGGCCAAACAACAATACTGATGCCCTCTCTGGAATTACAGGTCTGTCCAGAGAAACACTCTCAACCTCCGCCAGCCCGTAATATCTTGGGCAGGGGGGTATGTGATAAGGAAGCTTATCAGGACCTAGAAGAGAGGGGTAAAAAGAAGTAATTTACCATAATAAAAGGACCTATTTTAAAAGGTCAGGGACTTAAAAACTCCATTTGCTCCTAGAAAGCAGGTAATTCCTGGCTACAATAAGGTACAGAATGCCCCTAGTGGTGGAAAGGAGAGGGAATACAGGCCCAGAGTAAGGAACCCTTATGTCAATGCATTCCCTAATCACTCAGCTGCCACGAGGGAGTTTGATCTCTCTCACCTGAGAGGAGAGAGGGTGGAGCAAGAGCCTGAGGGTTTAAGTTTAGCTCAGTTTATCCAGAGAGCAGGACAGAGAGGACAAGCAGGACAAGGAAGACGCGAGGAGAGAAACTGGAAGGACTCCTGAGAGCTGAGAGTGCTGCAGCTGCTGACCAGAGAGAAAGAGAGAGCAGTAGTTTTGCCTACTGTGACAACGCACCGCCTAGCCTGTGGTGTAAGCAGGCCAAGGGGATGTGAGCCACATAGTGGGGTGAGTTTAAAAGAGTCCTTGTTAGTGCTGAAGCCTTCCTACTGTAGTTGTGGAGTGAGTGACGACAGCCAAGGTTGGGTTTCCAAAGTAAGTAATGCGTTATTCATGCATAAGGTATTTGCACAAAGTATAGCAAAGGACACCGTACAGGACTTACTCCCCCGCCACAGAAGTATAATGGTAACCTTCTGTACCAAATAAAAGTTCAAGTGTTTATATAGCTTCTTCTGATACTTCTCAGGGACACATAAAATATTTACAAACTTTCATCCTTCTTCCAGCTTCATTACTACAACAGGGCTTCAATCTTCTAGTACTCCTTTCTCAGTATCTACTGGTAATAAAGAATCTTTCTCCTGTTGTACTTCTTTCTAGTGTCAAACAGCTTCCCATAGAAATGGCAATCTCCACAACTCTGGCTTATTAATGACTGCCTTCTTGTGTAGGAGCAGTTTCTCTATATTGCCTTCTATTCACAGCTGTACCACATGAAGCTTTGATTCATTCCATTCACTAGAACGCTGCTGTCTCTCATGCAAGTTCTAGAACATTGGCTTAAGGCTTCTCAGCACTCAATCATCAATTAGGAATACTTATAGTTCTTCACTCTATCATACAAATTCCACAGTCCATTTCTGACTCACTGGAACTAGATAATGGAGCCCCCAATTCCATTGCTTCCTCTTGGTCCTCAAAGGGTTCTCTTAGCTCTCTGCACGATTGCTGCCAATTAGCCTCTTGCTGGCTAGCAGGTGTGTGCTCCTCTGAACTAGAGCTTAGGTCACGCTGTCAATACCATGGAAATGTTTGCAGCTTTCTAACAGGGACTTTTCTATAGCCCCTCTTCCCTCTATTAACTTCAGGTTTATATTCCGGGTCTGGTTTACCCCCTGCCTCTTTTAGCAAGCAGTCTATTGTCAGTTCCAATAGACTGACTTCTCTCAAAGCTATTTACTTTACAAGGCTTAGAAGAGTTTGCTCTGACGTGGTTTTTGCAGCATCTGCCTCTGGGGAACTCCCCTGACTCCAAGTCAGTATTCCAGGCTGAATCCAGCTCTGGGTCACCTCCAGGGTTTTTCTCTCTCATGGAGCTGAGGTCTGCCTGTCCCTCTTCCAGGACCACCTGCAGGAACTCTCCCTTCCCTGGTTCTCTCCTTAGTTCCTTTGGGCTCAGCCTTTCTGCTTGCACTGCTCTGTAACCAGTTCCTCTCCTCCTTGATTCCTCTCTCGAGTCTGGATCTCTCTCTGCCTCCGAATCCGAATCTACTGCTAACTGCTGCTTCCTGGTTATGAGTGCTG
Source organism: Ichthyophis bannanicus (assembly GCA_033557465.1). NCBI lineage: Eukaryota > Metazoa > Chordata > Amphibia > Gymnophiona > Ichthyophiidae > Ichthyophis > Ichthyophis bannanicus. The sequence continues at coordinate 119,580,083 of CM066031.1, forward strand.
AGTGGCCCAATCCGGTCTGACTCCGCCCACCTCCCTGATTGGCTATGTCTCTGGGTTAGCCTAGAGCTAGGGTGTGGTTCTTTCCCTGCTCTTCTCTGCAGAGAATGTTTATGTGCAGGAAACTTAACCCCTTCCTGTCCCTGCCTCTCCAAGCCTCTGAGGTGACAGAAAGTGATTTAAACCCATTTTCTCCTGTTTCTGAGCCTCTGCCTTGTCACATAACCCCCCATTTAAGATATTCCGGGCTGGCTGAACAGCTCCAGAACAGCCCGGAATCCTTGAAAGGGCATCAGCGTTAAGGTGCAACTTACCCGGCCTATGCTGTATGTGAAACTCATAGGCTTGCAGGGCCATATACCACCTAGTCAAGCGGGGATTATGGTCCTTCATACTTGACAGCCATTTTAGGGGAGCGTGATCCGTTACCAGGGTGAAACGGCGGCCTGTTAAATAAAATCTAAGGGCCCCTATGGCCCATCGAATGGCCAAACACTCCCTCTCCACTGTCGAGTATTTTTGTTCTGCCGGCGCTAGCTTTCTGCTTAAAAACATTAAGGGGTGCTCCACTCCCCCATGCTTTTGTGAGAGGACGGCTCCTAGTCCGGTATCTGATGCGTCGGTCTGCAAAATGAATGTTTTACTAAAGTCTACCCCTTAAGAATCGGGGCCGCGCACAACTGCTCTTTTAACCTGGCAAAAGCCTCTTCAGCTGTCGGGGTCCACTGCACTAGGTTGGGTGCATTTTTCTTCAACATATTCGTGAGGGGGGTACTTTCACTAGCAAAATGGGGCAGGAATCTTCTATAATACCCAATAAGGCCTAAAAAGCTCCTGATCTGCTTTTTGGTGGACGGTCGGGGGAAATCCCTTACACTCACTATTTTATCCATGAGTGGTTTCACTACCCCTCGTCCCACTAGATGCCCTAAATATTTTACCTCTTTCCCTCCAAAGAGGCATTTCGCAGGGTTCAACGTGATTCCTGCCTTCCTCATGTCCTTGAGTACTGCCTGGATCTGGGCTAAATGGAGGTCCCCAATTATCGCTATGTATAATTACGTCGTCCATATAGGCTAGTGCGTATGAACGATGGGGACGTAAGACTATGTCAATCAGTCTTTGGCACGTTGCCGCGGCGCCGTGCAGTCCAAAGGGCATGCGGCGAAACTGATATAGACCAAGGGGTGTGCTGAAAGCAGTTTTGGGGCGAGATTCCCGGGTGAGGGGAATCTGCCAATACCCCTTGGTCATATCTAAGGTGGTGAGGTAGGTGGCTTGCCCGAGCTGATCTAACAGCTCCTCTATGCGAGGTAAGGGGTATGTATCGAATTGTGAGATGGAGTTTACTCTCCTAAAATCAATACAAAACCTTATGCTCCCATCAGGTTTTGGGACCATAACCACGGGACTGTTCCAGGGGCTGACTGACGACTCAATCACCCCCATCTGGAGCATCTCATGGACCTGCCTAATCACCTCCTTGCGTTTTGCCTCTGGTAGCCTATACGGTCTTTGCCGTATTACCTCTCCAGGCGGGGTCACTATTTCGTGAGCAACCAACCGTGTTTTCTCCCGGCATCGGGGTTAATACATCCGGGAAGCTTCCCAACAATCTCAACAGGGCCTGTTGTTGAACCGAGGAGAGCTCTGTCCCTAGCCTAGGAAGAGCTTTGGCCTTACAGTCCTCTAGCTGGGGTCCCAAATCCATCCCTGTTTTCCTCCTCCCCTTCGGGGTCTGTCAAGCCCATCAACACGGCTCGGCCAGTAGACCCGAAGCCACGTGAGCCTCTCCCGGTGGTGTTCAATTCCGTGACCTCTTCTACTGAGGGAAAACCCACCCTTTCCATGATAAGCTGGGCTATCCTATCTCCTACTGTCACCTTGAACTCCTTCTGTGAAAAATTGAGAAGTAAAACCTTAATCACACCCCTAAAATCTGGGTCTACAACCCCTGCACCTACATCAACACTGTCCTTCACAGCTAAACCTGACCGTGGGGCGATTCGCCCATAACAACCTGGCGGGATTTCCAGCTGTATACTGGTCTCTATTAAGGCTCTACCCTGTCGAGGGACTATAGTGTCCTCTGCCACTATAGAGGTCGAAACCTGCAGCATTCTCTGTGGCTCTTTTAGGAATCCTTGCATTAGGGGTGACCCTACAACATTTCAAAACAAATGTGTTTTTCTTATTGGGAGGGTCTTGAACAGAGATTCTCTCCCTAGTTGTCTTCTCTTGAGGTTTCGCAAATAATGGGGCTGGAATCATCCCTAGCCTGGGTTGGCTTCTCTGATGGGTGGTTACTAGTTTTTCCCCATGCTCCTTCCTCTCAGGGTCCTCTTCTACCCTAGGGTGTTCAGGGTGTTTGGCCTCTGCAGTAGCCGCTAAACCTTTAGCTAGGCCCTTACGAAATTGCGGCCAGTCCCTGCCTAATACAATAGGATGGGGCAACCTTGGTACCACCGCTACTGGGATGTCCTTACTGAAACCCATTCCCTTTACTGTTACTGTGTGCCTGGGGTATGCTGTAGCAGCACCATGCACGCATCGAATCTTAATTTTAATCCTCAGGGTGCTCTTTATCACTCCCACTCTGAGGTCCTATCTCCTTCCATAGGCTTTCCGAGACCATAGACTGGTCTGCGCCTGAATCTAACAAGGCTTCAACCGGGATATTATTTACTGTGACCATCAGCAAGAACCCCTCCCCAACCTCCTTGGACTGGGTGGTGATTAGTGCTAGCCTAGTGCTACAATTCCTCCTGAGGTGTCCCTTTTGACCACAGGCAAAACACTTTCGCTCATTCATACCAGGGCTAAACAAAGGCCTAGATGACGATTCACCCCTCTGTACTCCTCCCTTCATTCCTTGTTCCCTCAAGACTGTACTTTCTGGAACACCTTTCCTCCTCTGACCTAAGGCCTGCTCCTCTAGGAACCGTCAGCAAGGGCAACGGCGTCCTTAGTATTGTGGCAGTCTTGGAGGATTAGGAAGGACTGTACTTCCCGGGGTAGTGCTTCTAAGAATTGTTCAAGTATAATATCATCTATTACTGTGTCTATGCTCTTACCTTGTGGAGATAGCCATTTGTATGCCAAAGCCTTTATCCTATGGCATAAGGCCTGTGGTGTCTCGCCTGGGGTTAACCTGCACCCTCTCAAAAGTCGGCGATACACCACGGGTGTTAGGCCTAATCTGTCTCGTATTGCTTCAACGACAGCTCCATAATCGTTGGCTAGAGCACTGGGCATTTCCTTGTAGGCCGTGAGAGCCTCTCCCGTGAGGGATGGAGCCAATCGGATAACCCAGTGTTCTTTGGGCCATCCGCTCATGGTTGCTATGCGCTCAAACACTTCGAGGTGGTCATCAATATTAGCGTCCTTAGACCACTGGCCTAATGATAATATTCCCTGTCCAAGCATTCCAAGTCCTGTGGCAGTTCCTAGCGAACTGGTCACATTTTGTAGAGTCTCCGACGTCCGCTTCTGCTCTTTCATCCAGGATCCTAGCATGTCCAACACCGGCTGCTGCTGGGCTCGTATCATCGCTGCCATCTTCTCTTGGGTACGCACCGATCTTGCCTCCTGCTCCTGGAATCTCTCCGCAACCCAACTCATCAAAGTTGTGGGATCCATTTCGATGTACCTGTAGGGAATACAAAAAGAACACCAAGTGCGGCACCACCACAAAAGCACCTTCCTTTGCTCCCAGATTAGCTCTGCCAGATTACCACCCCCTTGTAGCAGTGTCCTAAGATGACCCTCTTAGCTACGGGTTACCTGCTACAAGTGGAATATCTCGCTTGTCAGCAGTATGGTAGCCTTTAATAACAGGAACTCTGGTCCACCTCAGCTGAAACTTGTAATCTGCAACACTGGTAAGCTCTTCAGGTATCTTGGTGAAAAAAAACTCTTTTTTTTTTTTCTTTTTTTTTCAAAGTGTCCACTCTTCAGAACTTTACTGGTATCTGTGGTTAATCACTTCTTCTGTGCAAGGCAGCAATTTTTTTTATAATCCTGCCAACTACGCCAAAACTCCGCCCCCCCATCTATGTGACAAACGCACCGCCTAGCCTGTGGCGTAAGCAGGCCAAGGGGATGTGAGCCACATAGTGGGGTGAGTTTAAAAGAGTCCTTGTTAGTGCTGAAGCCTTCCTACTGTAGTTGTGGAGTGAGTGACGACAGCCAAGGTTGGGTTTCCAAAGTAAGTAATGCTTTATTCATGCATAAGGTATTTGCACAAAGTATAGCAAAGGACACCGTACAGGACTTACTCCCCCGCCACAGAAGTATAATGGTAACCTTCTGTAACCAAATAAAAGTTCAAGTGTTTATATAGCTTCTTCTGATACTTCTCAGGGACACATAAAATATTTACAAACTTTCATCCTTCTTCCAGCTTCATTACTACAACAGGGCTTCAATCTTCTAGTACTGCTTTCTCAGTATCTACTGGTAATAAAGAATCTTTCTCCTGTTGTACTTCTTTCTAGTGTCAACAGCTTCCCATAGAAATGGCAATCTCCACAACTCTGGCTTATTAATGACTGCCTTCTTGTGTAGGAGCAGTTTTCTCTATATTGCCTTCTATTCACAGCTGTACCACATGAAGCTTTGATTCATTCCATTCACTAGAACGCTGCTGTCTCTCATGCAAGTTCTAGAACATTGGCTTAAGGCTTCTCAGCACTCAATCATCAATTAGGAATACTTATAGTTCTTCACTCTATCATACAAATTCCACAGTCCATTTCTGACTCACTGGAACTAGATAATGGAGCCCCCAATTCCATTGCTTCCTCTTGGTCCTCAAAGGGTTCTCTTAGCTCTCTGCACGATTGCTGCCAATTAGCCTCTTGCTGGATAGCAGGTGTGTGCTCCTCTGAACTAGAGCTTAGGTCACACTGTCTATACCATGGAAATGTTTGCAGCTTTCTAACAGGGACTTTTCTATAGCCCCTCTTCCCTCTATTAACTTCAGGTTTATATTCCGGGTCTGGTTTACCCCTGCCTCTTTTAGCAAGCAGTCTATTGTCAGTTCCTATAGACTGACTTCTCTCAAAGCTATTTACTTTACAAGGCTTAGAAGAGTTTGCTCTGACCTGGTTTTTGCAGCGTCTGCCTCTGGGGAACTCCCCTGACTCCAAGTCAGTATTCCAGGCTTCTGAATCCAGCTCTGGGTCACCTCCAGGGTTTTCTCTCTCATGGAGCTGAGGTCTGCCTGTCCCTCTTCCAGGACCACCTGCAGGAACTCTCCCTTCCCTGGTTCTCTCCTTAGTTCCTTTGGGCTCAGCCTTTCTGCTTGCACTGCTCTGTAACCAGTTCCTCTCCTCCTTGATTCCTCTCTCGAGTCTGAATCTCTCTCTGCCTCCGAATCCGAATCTACTGCTAAACTGCTGCTTCCTGGTTATGAGTGCTGAGTGGCCCAATCCGGTCTGACCTCCGCCCACCTCCCTGATTGGCTATGTCTCTGGGTTAGCCTAGAGCTAGGGTGTGGTTTCTTTACCTGCTCTACTCTGCAGAGAATGTTTGTGTGCAGGAAACTTAACCCCTTCCTGTCCTGCCTCTCCAAGCCTCTGAGGTGACAGAAAGTGATTTAAACCCATTTTCTCCTGTTTCTGAGCCTCTGCCTTGTCACACTACTCAAGGAGGAACGGAGCAGTAAGAACCAGAAACACTAATTAGAGAACAGGACGAGCTGGATGGTGGCCAGAGCATGTAAGAAGTGAAATTACTACAGGCTTTGATCTAGGTATGAGTCCCAGAAGCTTAGTTAATAAGAAACACTACAACTTTGCCAGAGACAGCTTTAACCATAGGCAGTCAGTTAAGCTATTTGAATCTGAGCCAGAGATTGAACCAATGCAAATAGGGGAGCCAGATTTACCTTGTGAAGAAGAGGTCTCATACATGGACTGCTCTGCATGCCAGTCTGCCCATTCAGAGGGGTTGAAAGGGTGTCAACTATAAAGAAAAGCCTCCAGTGTCCAAAAGCCCTAAGAGCTGTGTTTAGCTTGTGAATGTTCTAAGTTCAGGAGAAGTGTGACGCAGTGCAAAGCTGAAATCTTCCTGATTACCTTTTGAGAAACAGCTGTGAGCAGTGCAGAGCTCGGTCTGAAGCTGTTTCAAAACCGAGAAAACCTTGAAAAGAGTGTTATCTGCTTGTGAGAATTTAACTATCTGTATGAAGTGCTGTGTTTAAGCAGACAAGATAGCCAGGTATTTGTTCTGGACTGGAAAGGGAAAGAAACCTGGTTTAAAGTTTTTTTCTGTATGTTTTGAACTGCACCGCAAGCTCTGCCTGGAAGCAGGTGCTGTTAGAAGCTTTGATAATTAAGCTGAAGAAAGCAGTTTTGTTTCAGTTCAAGTTATCCAGTAATGTGTTACACGAATTCCTGGTGAAACATTTAAAAAGGTGGATTTGTGAACCTAGCGTGTTTTCTCTTTTTCTAATGAACAAATTCTTGAAATTGCAACCATTCAACCCAACTACAATGAAGGTGTTTTTTTTTTCATCTGAGGCCAAATAATATCTAACTGAACTACCTTTCCCATAATGCATTAAAAGGCATCCAGTTAGAAAAAGGCCAGAAAGTTGAAGCACCCCAATGGCAAAAACAAAACCATGCCCCTCCATGCTGATGTAAGGGCTAAGGGCGTGACAGTATTTACGGGTATATCTCACAGCATAGCCACAGCTTTTATATGGGGCAAATTACCCCAATTATGGAAACAGGTGGCCCAGGATTTACGGGGTTGGATGGATATGGAGATTTCCTGGTTGGGCCGTATTGCAGCGGTCAAGATGAATTTAATACCCAGGATGTTATATTACTTTCAGGCTCTCCCTGTGGAGATCCCTGAGAGGCATTTAAGGGAGATTCAAGGGAAAGTATTTCACTTCATATGGAAAAGACGGCCTCCAAGAATAGCGCGGGCGGTCCTTTACCGATCTCAGGGGGAAAGGGGATTGGGGATTTCAGATATCCAAGCCTATTATAGAGCAGCCCAGATTAGGCATTTAATGGACTGGAGAGAGGGAGGGAAAGGAAAATATTTGTAGATATGGAAGGGGAGGGGTGGAAGGAAGGACCAATTGAGGTCATGCCATGGACTATAGCAAAGGACAGGAGTGGGGGTTTCTTAGAAAACCACTACACGCGGCATGTTTTAGCCATATGGGATGGAGTGAGAAGAAGGGAAGGAGGGAAGGGGGTATCAAGCTTCTCGGTAATGCAACGACTGTGTTATACGGGAGACTATACCCCAGGAAGAGAGGGAGGGGTTTATAAACAATGGGAGAGTAAAGGTTTACGTTTTACTAATTTATCAATGGGGGGGTGTGGGTCCCGTTTGCAGATTTACAGGAGGAATATAATTTAGGGCCTGGATAGTTGTTTCATTATGGTCAAGTGATACATTATTTGAAAGGGAAGTTGGGGACGGAGGGGTTAGCACGAGAGTTTACTGAACTGGAAGTGATTTGGTAGGGGAAAAAGAGATCTAGGGGCTAATTACGGCCTTGTATTGGGCAATACGATAAGGGCAAGGGGAGGAGAAATTGGGTTATATGAGGGCATGGGAAAGGGAGATGGGGAGGAACTTGGAGACTGGTCAGTGGAAGGCCATTCTGGAACAGGGTCACCATTTGTCAATTTCCATTGCTGTTTCAGGAAAATTGACACAAAGTGTTAATGGGGTGGTACTATACCCCAGTGCGTTTGAATAAAATGTATCAGATGGCATCAAGGAGCTGCTGAAGGTAGTGTGGCAAGGAGGACACAATGTATCATATTTGGTGGGAATTCCACAGATCCAGATATTCTGGGATGAAATTCAGAGGTGGATAAGACGGGTGGTGGGTGAAAAGATAGAGAGGAACCCTGAAGTTTTCTTGTTTGGATGGTGGAGGGAAGGGGGCCCAAAGGAGAATAGGAAGCAAATATTAGCATGTCTCAGTGCGGACAAAGGTGAAATAGCCTATCGGAGGAAGCAGGAGGAGCCGCCGCAGGAGGCACACTGTGAAGATCGGCTAAGGCAAATTTACCTAATGGAGAAATTAACAGCATTACGAAAACAAAAGAGGCCAAGTTTGATAGGGCTTGGTGGAAAGTATTGGTGTACTTGCAGGAGGGGGAGAGAGGGAACTGGGGTAGGGTGGATAAGTAGGGCTGTGGGCTTAAAAGTGCCTCACGAGCATTTGTACGGTAGATGAATGGCTTTAACGGGTTTACTGCTTAAGTAGGTTTCTATGCAAATGTTTCAGGGGAGGTTGTGGAGTTACTTAGCAATATTGTTAGTTGAATATAATATAGGGGGAAAACTGTACACCAGTTGAATGTTGATGTTTACATGCAAGAGTATTTATGTATGCTACTAGATGCTATGTAAAGGGGAAAAAAAAACATTCCCCGCATCTTGGTTCGAGTTATGCCCTGAATGGTACCTTCTCCTTTTTCTAAATTGTCTGCGGGTGTCTCCCATTCCATGCGCTCTGTCTCCTTGGGCTACTGTGGCCCACTCGTCACCATTTTGTTCTCTCCGCTGTCCCCAATTGCACCCGCATATTCTTATTCCTGCAGGTCCGCTGATTTCCCCCTCGTTATCTTGTTCCCACTGGCCAGAGTACTCGGAGGCCATGTACAAGCCGTTATCGGTGCTGCTTGGAAGATGTTTTTTCACTGTTTGATCAGGAATGGCTCCAGAGCAAAGCGCTCAGGCACCCATCGTGCTAGGTGACATCACTTCCTCCCAAGAAGCTTTTCAATAAATGGAATTCTACTAATTCTTGGTCATTAGAATTGCAGAGCTTCAGGTCATCTACAAATAGTCAGTGTGATGTCATATATGGGCCATGGCCATCTTTAGATTTCAGGCTAACTCCATGTCCCAAAGAATTTATGAGAGTACTCATTGGATTGAGCGCCATACAAAACAGAAGTGGTAACAGGAAATCTCCCTGATCTTGATGTTAGGCATGATGAACTAGCCATCCTTATTCTTCAAAAAGCTTGCCAGATTTTCATGGTGAATTTAATGTACTCCTGTCAAACCCAGTTTTTATTTCATATGATTCAAATCAATTGTGTGGATGAGTTTTGCACATACCATGATAGTCATGAACCTCACTTGGAAGCCAAGGTATGTAGAGTATTATCTCAGTTTCTTAAATTTACTGCTAATTTCTTCCACTGTGGATCAGTTGATCGCTTTTAAGATGCAATGCGATGAGTGAAACCCTTGTTGTACTCAGTACATGTAAAAGGTTTCTTTCCACTGTGGATCATTTGATGGCTTTTGAGATGTGATGAGCGAGTGAAAGCCTTGTTGCACTCAGTACACGTAAAAGGTTTCTTTCCACTGTGGATCATTTGATGGCATTGAAGATTTGATGACTGAGTGAAACTCTTATTGCACTCAGTACACGTAAAAGGTTTCTTTCCACTGTGGATCATTTGATGGCTTTTGAGATGCGTTGACTGAGGTGAAACTCTTATTGCACTCAGTACACGTAAAAGGTTTCTTTCCACTGTGAATCATTTGATGCCTTTTAAGATGCGATGACCGAGTGAAACTCTTATTGCACTCCAGTACACGTAAAAGGTTTCTTTCCACTGTGAATCATTTGATGCTTTTAAAAGTCGATGACTGAGTGAAACTCTTATTGCATTCAGTACACGTAAAAGGTTTCTTTCCACTGTGAATCATTTGATGGCGTTGAAGATCCGATGACTGAGTGAAACTCTTATTTGCATTCAGTACATGTAAAAGGCTTCTTTCCATTGTGGATCAGAGACATTTTTACAGTGTGTGTTCTTTGGTTTGTAATTAATAGTCCCTTATGACAGAAACCTTTGCTAAATTCAATATAGGGAAGTGGTTTCTCTTCAGCATGAATTCTCTGGTGTATTTTCAAGCTTAACCTCTGTTTGAAATATTTTCCACACTGAGAGCATTTAAACGGTTTCTCCCCCATATGTATGTCCTCTGATGCAATAATAAATGATATTTCTTATTTCAAAACTCTCCTCCACTGGTGTCACACAGAAAGGATTTCTTCCCTATATTCCCTTCCTGGTTGCAGCATTTAGAATTTTACTTGACTCACTGGGGTTATTTTTGGAAGGATGCTCCCTGCTCCTCTGGTGTCTCTGGGGCTCAGGATGTTTGTGAGCTCCCTGTCCACATTCAGTGACTATATCCGGTGATGTCTCCTGCTGGGGTGCTCTGTGATCCTTCTTCTGATTCCTGGCAATTCCTTGTGTTTCTTCTCCTCTCACGTCCTAATGTGAAATATTCTCAGAGAACCATGTCCTGATTGTTTCCCATTTCTACATGAGGTTCTTCTCGATTCTCCTCCTTCTTCTGTTCCTTGTATGGCCTGATTCTCTGCAGGATACAAATAGAAGGACAGTAATGATGGCATTAATGACTATGGAATGCTACTAATGATCCAGGAAATGAATTTTTCTGGGCTCACACAATAAACATCAGTGGTTCCTTTGATAGTTTTAGTAAAATTTCCATGGGTTAGCAGGAGGTGTCCTCGAACTATTCATTGTGAAGAGTGGATTAATAGGAATTTCAGGTGATGTGCATAATTGCAGGCAGTTGCAAGGGTCTAGGTGCCCTAGGAAAAAACTTCAGCACTGCACTCTTTTGCAATGGTCTTTTAGGCCCCACGCCCCCCAACCCCAAGCTTTGATTACTAATCCCATGTGTTATCATCTCAACATTATCCCTCAAAAAAACAATGAATGAAAGATGCATATTTGGACAATACACATGTTTAAAATATGAAACTGTGTTTTGTAAATAAAAATATGCATAATGAGGAGCATTTCAAAAAGGAAACTTACAAAGCTAACTCGACTATTGGCATATAAAACATCTGCCTGCAGGTAAAAGCATGGCACTGATGACTTTGTGTGGCTAGTAGGCTCCATTGCTTTGCTTTGACTGTTATTTATTACTTAAAAAGGCTCATGTTACGGGATTTTACTTACTTACATTCTCTTATATACTGTGCTATTCTGCATCAGTGTGGTTTACATTGAACAAACTGAAATGACATTGAACAGGGCATTATACACTTGGAGATAAACTAGTTTACAGGGAACATGGGCTATGTGAGGGTTAAGTGGCTTGCCCAAGGACCACAAGCAGCAACTGTGGGAACTAGAAACACCAGCCCTTTCCGGCCCAAGATTGGGTCCTCTAGTGTGATTTGATACACCTGACCTTCTGGCTGGAAGTACCTGGCCCCAACCACTAGGCCACTCCTCCACTCCAAGTCTACAAGTCTTGTCTACAAGTTCAAAGGGCTGCCCATTCAGGTACTATATAGAATTACATACATAATTCTCTGGTCACTGAAGGTTCACAATCTATGGGGGGTGTTTACTAAAGGGCGATAGTGGACTCTGCGAGTATGGGAGCTGCGGCTCCATTACTGCCGTTTAGTAAAAACCCAACTATGTTTTTGTACCTGAGGGTTAAGTGGCTTACCACAAGGCTACAAAGGCAGAAACCGGCTCTAGAACTAAAAACCCTAGTTCCCCCAGTCCCAAGGTTGCTGTCTGCATAGGGGCAGAATTTGACGCCCTGGCCCTCTGGTCTGAGATAAACTTGCACAAACCACTAGGCCCACTGTTGCCGGCTGCTTTTGTTAGCACTTCCATCTACAGAAGCTGTTGCCCAAGGTGACTGCCGGTTTTGCTGGTTCAGCTGGGCCCCGACGCTGGGCTAAACTTCCCTTAAGGCCTAGAGTGTCTGACTTGACTGGAGGGCAGATGGCGAATATGAGCCATTTTCTGTATGTAAATTATGCATAACATGCAAGATAGAAAGAAGGGATTATACTAACTACAACTATATCTATAAAACTTCTGATTTGTGGGACAAGTTACAACTGTACAGAATGTAGATATCCTTAAAATTATCCTGACATCCTGGAGCAGAGGCCTCCCTGAACCTGGGTTAGTGCGGGGCGTTGCATTTATGCAGATTACTGTTTGAAAACTGATATGTATAATTGGGGTAAAATAAATCCCCAAAATACTGGGGTGTGCCAAAGAGCGGCTGTAAAGGTAAGCGCATCAATAAATTCCATAGGGTCATTTTTAAAAATGGAAAGATGTCCACCCTTTGATTGCATTTGGAATATGGGCGGGACAATGACCCACACAGGGAAGAAGACTGCATATTAATGCTTACAGGGAGACACAAAGTTATAAGTTGTCAAGGCTTTTTCCAGGTAGAACTGGTTCTTCTGATAATTAACCACCCTATCATAAGATACCTAAGAAAGCAGAAGAAATGGACTCTTCAACTTGGAATAGGATAGAGGTCTTTAAAAAATAAGTGGAGGAGAACAGGTTAAACATAGAATTGGTATGCTTGTGCCTCTTCAAAATAGTACAAGCAGAGTGGAGGACATGGGATCAGGGGTTGCAACAAAGTATAACAATGCTTTATGCACATTTAGGACTAATTGCAAAAATCTTTGTCACTCAATGCATTAATCAAACTTACGTAACTGATCTGTGAGAGACTATATATTTTCCTATATGATTTATTATTTATTTATTTATTAACAATTGTGCATAGACCGCACTCTTAGACATCAGCAGCGGTTTAAATTGAACAGAAGAACATCCGATCAGAGTTGAGATTACAGATAGTACAGGTAAAATAGAGTGCATTATGCAGCGTTACTCTGTAATATTTCCTATATTACCCAGGTTCTAAAAGATTATTTATAACTCACCTGGGTTTGAGTCAGCAACTGCTGCTCTTTCTCTTGATTCCTGAAGATCCCAGACATTCCAGCTCTTCCTCTTCTTTAATCCTTGATAAGTATATCAGGCGCTTGCTTCCTTCAAAGCCTGGTGTTTACAGGAATTAATATGAAAGAATGAGTTATGGTTCCCGTATAGTCACTGAAAACAATACAGCAGTAGCTCTATGGGAGAGCAGCACATGATGGGGGACGAGGGAGGAATAGGTCTGACTTCTAATGGCGTCCACAGCATAAAGCAGAAGAGTCTGGGGAGGGTATGATTAGCTTTATTTCGTTTAACAAATTTTTTTCTATACTGCAACCTTCCGAGGATCAGTGCGGGTTACATCAAACAGTAAGTACAACAGAGCGGCATTTTCTGTTTTTACATTGAACAATAACATGAACTAGGTGCAGGTAATAATTTGAAACTTTAACTTTTTAAAAACTTTTAAAATATTTGGAAACTATGTACAATTAAATAGTTCCAGACTTATAGTAGGAGAAGGGTCAACTCTGTTCCATACAGCATCAAATACAGTACGCTGCACAGCTTGCGGTCAACATCTGACCTAAGGCCCTTTCGGTACTTCGCCGGTTGGTGTGCTTTTATTCCTCTTCTTCATGTGTGTTTTGCAGCTTTTTTTTTGATCCCTTGTCCTGACTCTTAGGACCCAGTTTTGACGGTATAGCTAAGGCGCCATAGTCGGAGGTAAAAAGGTGTGTTTTTATTTTGTGCGTTGAGATCCTTGAAGTCGGTTATGGCTCTGATTTCGATCGGGTGGTGAGCGAGTTCCATGAGCGTGGGGGACTGCATGGGAGAATGCCTTTTTATTTTGTTGTTTTTATTGGACGTCTTAGTAAAGTTTCTTTTGGACTTCTTAGGTTATGTGGCGTTTCTCTTTATATGGACACTATGGGGTGTGTCTTTAGTGAGGTAGTTTTTTGAGCGTTTCAGCTTGTAATGGGCTGTGTTTATTTAGTGCTTGAAAAGAGGTTCTACTAGTTAGCTTTATAGTTTGTATTTATATCATTCGAATGGGAAGACAGTGTAGCTGGGATAGATAGGTGTGGTATGTGCTCAAAATGGGTGGAACCCTTAATTATTGTTTTTAGGCAGCAGCATTTTGAGACAGTTGGCGTCTTTTGAGTGTGGTTTGCTTGGATGTGCCTAGTAGGGAGAGGATTTGCGAAGTCCAAACCATGTGGGTGTGATAATGGCTTAGGAGACCTTCTGCAGCGTGGAGGACGGAGGAGGGCGTAGTTGTTTGAAAACTTTGAGTTTAAAGTACAAATTTTCCTTGTTGTGTCCATTCTGGGTGTGTTCATACTAAGTTGAGTGGTCTAGATAACACACTAGGTTGGAGGTTCATTTTTCACTTTTTATGCAAGATGGTCATGATTCTGAAGTGTGAATCGAGGGTGGGGGGAGGTAAAGGATTTGTTATTGATATTATACCTCACTTCGAGTATTCTGGTAGTGGAACAAGTCATATTTTTATAATAAATAACTTGAATCACTGAAGAAAGGGAAGCTGTGATCATTTGATATTGACTAAATAGATTTTCAAGGAACTGCACTTTATGTGATCCCTTGGTATTAACAGTTGATTTGGGAAGCCCCAGTGACTGTCTTTTGGGATGATTGCTGAGCTCTTCATCACCTTCACCCTCAGAATCAGATACAAGATTTTACACACCATCACTGTGAGAGTATGAAATTCTATGAGAATTAAAGAAGAGAAACACCTGCTGATGGAAAGGGAAATTGTGGCCTAAT
>CM066031.1:119595143-119640380 GCA_033557465.1 Ichthyophis bannanicus
TTAGCATACGGGAAGTGAACAATTTTAAAAAAAATTGGTATAATTCAGAAAAAAGGAATTAGGTATATAGTTGGTGGAATGATGCAAGTGATAAAAAAGTATGGGGAGGGATGAAGTGGGATATTAAGGAAGGATTCTGATGGAAATTTAAATTGACGAAGGTAATTTAAAGTGATGTTATCTCGCTTAAATGAATATCAACCTATGCCGTCTCCAGAATTTTCAATTTAGAAAAGTCATCTAAGCCCGATATCACTCAACACTTAGAAACAGACACCTGGAGACAGGCTGGGTGCCCCTTGCACCCTGATGAGCTTTGGAACACCCACACTTTGGCCCATGTGGTACTTCCAGATGCTTTTTGCCTCCTTTTTTGCCTATGTGGTCCTGGCCAGGCATGCCATGGGCAAAGGGGGATAGATTGATGACAAATTCTCCACAAAATTGGTATAATTCTACAAATTCTCACAAACAAATTTGGTATGAAGTCTAAAAAAAACTACGCCAAAATTGCAGAAACACGTATGTGGAACTTGTCTGATCCCTGTAAACATGTGAAGGGATCAGTCAAGGGCAATAATTGGAATATTCACTACCAGCAAATGAATCTCCAGTGATAGAGAGACCGGAATTAATGCAAACTGCCAGATAAAAATTGACGACCGATACGAGATGATAGTTACTGGTAGACTCATTGAAAGTTTAAACAGCAATATTTGTAAGATGTGAATCTTGGTAAATGTGAAGGAACGTTAAGTTTGATCTCATTGTGAAATCTAATCTAGCAGTGTTTAGTCTTTTCATTCAATATTGGTGCTGCTTTTCATGAATGAGGCCTGGAACCCATGTCACCAATTGCAATCCAGAGATGTCCAGCAGAGGGAATTGTGCCCGAATCCAGATGGAACAGACCATCCCAAGGACTCCTGAACTACACACTTTCAGAGAAGGACGGTCCTACGATCTGGATCGGTGTGTCACATTGAAAAAAGGGCCGGGATGTCTGCCTATGAGAATGGGAGGTTCAAAGTTTTGAGAGAAAACAGAACTTTTTTTTTAAAAAAACTTCAAGAGGGGTGGACACATGCGATGTCCTGGGGAACTGCTGAGAGGCTAGGAAAAAGGACTATTGGACTGCTTGGGGGGTTTTTGGGGACTTTTGTGAATACTTGTATTGTTATCCTTTTAATATTGTTTTTCTTAGAAAGTAACTGAAATCTACAAGCATTTCGGCTTCAGCAACTGCATACCCACACCCAGCTCAAGTATTGCTGTAATATTCTCAGAGCTTTTCTTTATCACATATTAAGGCACTGCTGCTTTTGATATATTACTTCATGTTATGTGTTTTCAATATCATTGAGTTGCTGCAAGAAAATGATGTTACAATGTAATTGTCTCTAGGGAACAGTACCCGAAGCTGCTTTTCTGATGACCTCTATCTGTCCTCAACATGGCTTGTTGTTCATTGCCCTGTAGTGGGATTACCTTTGCCCCATTCACAAGAAAAGAAAAAGAAAAAAATTGGGGGAATGAAGGGAAATTGGCGGATAGGTATGTCTAGTAAGGCTGCATCCTTGCCTGAGGCTGTAATATATTATGATGGCACGGAAGAAAAGCATGTGGGCCTAAGAAAAAATGAGTACCCAGAGTCCAGCACAACAAGAGTAAAGCCAAGGAACCATATTCTGAGCAGGATGTGCACAGAAAATGGACCCAGCTAAGAAAAGCTAAGAAAAGATAGCCCAGGCCTGAACAGATTGAACAGGCCTCAGCAAGTTGGGCAAGCCTGGACAAGTTAAACAGGCCAAACAAAGCTGTTGATACAAAACTATTCATAAGCCCTGAAGACTACAGTGCCAGTGATTAACGAAACAAAGGGGATGGCAGGGTGTAGCCAGAATGACTCAACACTAGCAAGAATAAAAGCCATTAATATGCTAATAAGGGTGGATCCCAAGAATGAGCCTTTGCTCAAAGGAAAGACCCTCTGCAGACTTTTGCACGGCCCTCCTTTGCCCCAAAGGAAACAGGCCCTGACAAGGCCTTCCAGCCTTTTACAGACAGTACAGCAACATTTGCACACGGTACAAAACTTTTGTGCAGGAGTTGCTACAGAGGGTATAGGGTATATAAGGAAGAAGTTACAGAGCTCATGGGCGGCCTTCTCTGTCTCATCACTGGGGAGATAGGGAACGCTGCCTGTACTCAGATCCCTCAGATAGACACGGTGTATCTGTGCTTACAGCTTAGCTTATGCCAAATAAAAGAGTTATTTTTACTGACAAATAATTGTGATCTGAGTTCTTTTTATTTTCTGGTGCACGACTCCCATGTGCCCAGGCAATTGGAAATATTGGTGATATTTGAGGAACTTTTGTGGGAAAACCAGGCCCACAGAACCAAGCGAGTCTCCGCCCAAGACGTCGCGTGCGCCCTAGTGGAATGAGCCCATAAACCTGCCGGCACGGCCGACTCCTTAAAATATAGGCGGAAGCGATGGTCTCCTTCACCCAGCGGGCAATCAAGCCCTTTGAGGCCGCCTCTCCCTTACGAGCTCCCGCAAACAGCACGAACAGCCTGTCGGACTTGCGGAAAGACGCCGTACGAGCAAGATACTTCTTCAAAGCCAGGCGAACGTCCAAACGGTTACCGCCGATCCGCCCCCTGCCCTTTTCCCAGAATCGCGACCACAGGCAAGGAAATTACCTGGTTCATATGAAAACCAGAAACCACTTTAGGCAAGAAGGACGGAACAGGCCTCAACACCACCTTGGAGTCGGAAAAAGTATAGGAAGGGCGGCCGACACGACAGCGCCTGCAGCTCAGACACGCGCCGCGCCGAAGTTACCGCCACCAAAAAGACCACCTTCAACGTCAAGTCCTTCAAAGAAGCCTCCGCCAAAGGCTCAAAGGGAGCATTCCCTAAGGCCTCCAATACCAAAGGCAGATCCCACGCCGGAACAGTGAGTCGACGCGGCGGCCGAAGAAGCTTCACGGCCCGCAAAGAAACGCTTAACATCCGCATGCATACCAAGCGACACTCCCCGAACCTTCCCTCAGATAGCAGGACAGTGCCGCCAACTGCACCCTCAAGGAGGATGCTGCTAACCCCTTCTGAAAGCCAGCCTGCAAAAATGCTAACACCTGCGGAACGGTCGCTTTCAACGGGATGAAGCCGCCCTTGATGCACCAATCCTCAAAACGCGCCAAACCCTGACATAAGCCAACGAAGTAGACAGGCTCCGAGCCTTGAGCAACGTACTGATTACCGCCGGCGAATGACCCCGCGCCCTCAACCTCACCCGCTCAAGGGCCAGGCCGTAAGCGAGAATCGATCCACACCACGGCATGGAGAGAGGCCCCTGCGTTAAGAGATCCACGCGAAGCGGTAGCTTCCAGGGCTGCCCCACCAAGAGGCGCACCAGGTCTGCGTACCAGGGCCGCCGCGGCCAATCCGGAGCAATGAGAATCACCCGTCTCTGTGTTGCTCGATACGCTGTATCACCCGACCTATCAAGACTCACGGAGGGAACACATACAACAGCTGCCCTTCGGGCCACCACTGAACGAGCGCGTCCAGTCCTTCCGACATGCGCTCCCCTCCGACGGCTGAAGAACCGATCGACCTGTGCCGACCGAAAAGTCGCCATCAAATCCATGACTGCCGTTCCCCAGCGTTGCACCACCATCGCAAAGACGTCCGGGTGTAAAACCCACTCTCCGGGGTCCACTCGCACATCGGCTGAGAAAATCGGCCTCGACATTCTCCACTCCCGCGACATGCGCCGCGGACAGGGCCACGAGATGAGCCTCGGCCCAGTTCGAACAGACTCTCCGCTTCGGTCCCTCCCAGCGCCACGCTGCCGGTGCCCGCCCTTGACGATTCACATAAGCCACCGCCGTCGCGTTTGTCCGAGAACACCCAAACGGACCGCCCCCGCAGAATGGAACGCAAATCCTGTAGAGCTAACGCTACCGCTCGCAGTTCCAACGGTTGATCGACCACGACTTTTCCTGGTCCAGACCACCAGCCCTGCACCAAGCGGCCCTGAAACAGTGGGCCCCCCAGCCGACCAAACTGGGCATCTGGTCGTCAAAGACACCCATGCCGGTGCCTCCAATGGCATCCCCTTTTCCAGGGACTCCCGGCGACAGCCACCAACGGAGCCGACGGCGAGTCGATAGAGGGACACGGCAATTTGTGGGCCAACGAATCCCACTGATGCGACCACCTCCTCAAGAGAGCCCGCTGCAACGGACGCATGTGGGCCCGCGCCCACGGCACCAGCTCCAAAGTCGCCGCCATTGTCCCTAACACCTGCAGATAATCCCAAGCCGAAGGCCACTGCCGGCTGAGAAACCGCCGCACCAAGAGCCGGAGCCCCAGCACCCGCTGCCGAGGCAGAAACACGCGACCCACGCTGGTGTCGAAACGCGCTCCCAAGTACTCCAGGACCTGAGAGGGAACCAACCTGCTCTTTGCTTCGATGATCACCCAACCTAGACTTTGCAACAGAGCTATCACCCGGGCTGTGGCCGACACACTCTCTTCCCTGGACTTTGCCCTGATCAACCAATCGTCCAGATAGGGATGAACCAAAATTCCGCTGTCCGTAAGGCCGCCGTCACCACCACCATCACCTTGGTGAACGTGCGCGGTGCCGTTGCCAAACCAAATGGGAGCGCCCGAAACTGAAAATGCTCCATGGGGACTGCAAACCTGAGGAACCTCTGATGTTCTTGTCGTATCGGGATGTGCAAGTACGCCTCCGATAGGTCCAAGGACATCAGAAACTCCCCTTTCCGCACCGCCACAATGACGGAGTGAAGGGTTTCCATCCGAAAATGCGACACCCGCAGGCAGCAGTTCAGCCGCTTTAGATCCAGAATGGGATGCCACGTCCCCTCTTCTTGGGGACGACAAAAGTAAATCGAGTATCGACCGCAACCTAACTGACCGGCAGGAAATGGGACAATTGCTCCGAGGTCCATGAGCCATTGAACCGTTTCCCGCACGGCCTCGCACTTCGCTGGGGCGGTGCATGGGGACAGAACGAACGATTCGGAGACCGGATGCTGCAACTCTGGCGCATAACCTTCGCGGATCACCTCCAACACCCACTGATCCGACGTGAGTTGGGCCCAGGCAGGGTAAAATTCCCGCAGTCGCCCCCCCGACGGGAACCAGCCCTCCCTGGACCCGCGTGACTTCATTGGGGCTTTTTGAAGGTGGAAGACGAGGATGCCACCGCAAAACCCCTGCTGGCTCCACGAAACCCCCCGAAAACTCGGAGAGCCCGACCAGGAAAACGCCCCCGCTGCGGCTGACTCATCCTCGGGGACGGAAACCTGCGAAAATCGCACAGCGGGCCCCGCCCCCGGAGTGAGGCCTGCTCTGTTTCGGCTTGTCCTCTGGCAATCTACCGCCCTTGGACTCACCTAAATCCTTCACCAATTTCTCCAAATCCTCTCCGAAAAGTAATTTACCGCGAAAAGGCAGCTTACTCAACCGCGCCTTGGAACGAACCATCCGCTGCCCAATTATGGAGCCACAGACAGAGCCGCCCCGCGACCACGGAAGCCATACTCTTTGCCAAACCGCGAATCAGGTCATACTGTAAGTCGGCGAGATACGCCGCTCCCGACTCTAAGCGAGCCGCCTCTTCCGATCCCTGGCTGGAGAGGTCACCCTGCACTCGCTGCGCCCAACGCAAGCAGGCCCTGGCTACCCATGCTCCACAAATGGAAGCTTGTAACGACAGGGCATTAGCCTCAAAGACCTGCTTCAGCAAGGATTCCAACTTGCGGTCCTGCGCATCCTTCAGCGCCGCCGCACCTTCCACCGGGATGGTAGTTTTCTTGGTCACCGCGGAAAACACCGCATCCACCTTCGGAGCCTTGAACAAATCTCGGTCCTGATCCAGGAGAGGGTAGAGCCAAGACATAACCCGAGAGCCCTTGAAAGTGGCCTTCGGCATATCCCACTCCTCCTGAATCATCTCCCGGAACCACCCGGTGCACCGGGAAAGCTCTCTGCGTCTTTCGAACTGCCTGCAGCAGCGGATCTTCCAGAGTGGAATCCTGCGCCGGCTCGGCCTCCGGCATTTTAAGAGCCTTAAGCGACTCTACTATAAGCGCCGAGAGCTCCTCCCTCCGAAAAACTCTAACTATCCGCGCTTGATCCTCCTGTTCCTTAATTTCACCTTCTTCTAGATCGTCCAGATCCCTGTCCGTCTCGGCCATCTCCGACCGGAGGTCCTCTGAGCCGACGGACAGATCCAGCCGATCCGCATCAGCCCTGGCCTTCTTGGCCAAAACAGCCGACCCCTCCGCTGCCAAAGGCGAAGCGGGTCTCTTCTGCCCAAGCCCCGCCCCGGAGGGACCCGCCACCAGCGTCCCCTGCGAAGCCGTGAAGGAGCTGTGAAGCAGCGCCAAGAAATCCGCTGAAAAAATCGCCACCAACCCCCCAGCAAGCGGCTGAGAGGCACACGGGAGTTCCGGCGGCCTCGGGGCTCGGAGCCCCGGCTCCGGAACAGGTAAGGGGGATGGGCTAGGGACCCTGAGTTCCCCTAACGGGTCCTGTCCCGTCGCCCCCGAGTCCTGGAGACCCTCTAACGGCTCCACCTCAGGAGCACAACCCCTAGAAACGCCCTCTGAAGACACCGAGCTGCGCTTGACCCCACACAAGAGGCAAGTCTGCTTGGAAGGCATGCCACCCAGACTTCTAAGGCTCAGGCAGACCGTGGGGCTGACTGAAAAATAACGGGTCTTTTTTTTTTTTTTTTTACTCCAGTCCCCTCAGAGGAGCTCCCCCAGGACCCCCATGAAGAAACAAGCACAAAACAAAGCTTCGGTTGAGAGCAGGAACGCGGCAAAGGCCGAAAGAAAAAAAACCGCGATTTTCCCGCTCTCAGCACACGTGGCTGGGCCTGCCTCTGCAACAGGACTGCTTCCCGCCGAAGCGAGACTTACCTCCAGCGCTGACAGCCGCCTGGAAAAACAAAGGTGAGTGCCCACCGGGTCTCCTGCTGCACTGATGAGACGACCCCAGCGGCTGCGGTCCCGATCGGGAGCTCCAACAGCCCGAAACAGGAGAAAATCGCCACGGCTGTACCCGCTAGCTCAGCGCACCGGCAGGCAGTCCCTCTGCACGCGCTGAGCTAAGCAAGGTGCCGGTTCCAGTCCCCCTCGCCACGGGACGGCCACCAGTCACTGGTCCTCACCCCGGGAAATTAAAGTACGGTCAATTAGAAAACGGAAAAAGAAATTAAAGAAATTAAAGGGGAAATTAAACAATCACAAATTAAATAAAATCAAGGGCAGAGGACCTCAGGGCATACAGAAAGCAGCAGTCCCCCGAATCTTAAGGGAGACAAAGTCACCAGCTTTCCGGATTTAAAGAAATAGTACCCAAGTACTCCAAAATCGTTTCTCCAGTGAGCCCAGAGCCTATTGGGCTCACCCTTCTCCTAGCTGCTTTGGAGACTGATAAAACTGGAGTATGGAGGTGGTGCCAGCTCTTATATACTGATGACATCACAAGAAAGAAGTTTCTCAGTCTCCAAAGCTGCTAGAGGAGGTTGACAACCCATAGTTTCCGGGACTAGCCTGGAGGACGATCAGGAATTAACAGCATTACAAAAACAAGAAAGGCCCAAGTTTGATAGGGCTTGGTGGAAAGTACTGGTGTACTTGCGGGGGGGGAGGGGAACCGGGGTAGGGTGGATAAGTAGGGCTGTGCGGTTAAAAGTGCCTCACGGGCATTTGTATGGTAGATGAATGCCTTTAACGGGTTTACAGCTTAAGTAGGTTTCTATGCAAATGTTTCAGGGGTGGTTGTGGAGTTACTTAGCAATATTGTTAGTTGAATATAATATATAAAAGAGGGGGAAAACTGTACACCAGTTGAATGTTGATGTTTATATGCAAGAGTATTTATGTATGTTACTAGATGCTATGTAAAGTGGAAAAAAACCCCAAACCATTTCCTGCATCTTGGTTTGAGTTATGACCTGAATGGTACCTTCTCCCTTTTCTAAAGTGGCTGTGGGTGTCTCCCATTCCACGCGCTCTGTCTCCTTGGGCTGCTGTGGCCCACTCGTCACCATTTTGTCTCTCTGCAGTCCCCACTTTTACCCGCATATTCTTATTCCTGCAGGTCTGCTGATTTCCACCTCGTTATCTTGCTCCCACTGGCCAGAGTACTTGGAGGCCATGTACAACCCGTTATCGATGCTGCTTGGAAGATGTTTTTACACTGTTGATCAGGAATGGCTTCAGAGCAGAGCAATCAGGCACCCATTGTGCTAGGTGACATTACTTCCTCCCAAGAAGCTTTTCAATACATGGAATTCTACTAATTCTTGGTCATTAGAACTGTAGAGCTTCAGGTCATCTACAAATAGTCAGTGTGATTATTTATATTTATTCTCTTATATACCATGCTATTCTGCATCAGTGTGGTTTACATTGAACAAACTGAAATTACATTGAACAGGGCATTATATCTTGGAGATAGCTATTTTACAGGGAACATGGGCTATGGAGGGTTAAGTGGCTTGCCTAAGACCACAAGGAGCACCTGTGGGACTAGAAACCCCAGTCCTTCTGGCCCAAGGTTGCTGTCCTCTAGTGGGATTTGAACGCCTGACTTTCTGGCCTGAAGTACCTTGCCCCAAAAACTAGGCCACTACTCCACTCCATTGGGCCATGGCCATCTTTAGATTTCAGGCTAACTCCATGTCCCAAAGAATTTATGAGAGTACTCATTGGATTGAGCGCCATACAAAACAGAAGTGGTAACAGGGAATCTTCCTGATCTTGATGTTAGGCATGATGAACTAACCATCCTTATTCTTCAAAATCAATATGGCTTGCCAGATTTTCATGTTGAATATAATGTACTCTGTCAACCCAGTTTTTATTTCATATGATTCAAATCAATTGTGTGGATGAGTTTTGCACATACCATGATAGTCATGAACCTCACTTCTAAGCCAAGGTATGTGGAGTATTATCTCAGTTTCTTAAATTTACTGTTAATTTTTTCCACTGTGGATCAGTTCATCGCTTTTAAGATGCAATGTGATGAGTGAAACCCTTGTTGTACTTGGTACATGTAAAAGGTTTCTTTCCACTGTGGATCACTTGATGGCGTTTTAGATTCGATGGGTGAGTGAAACTCTTATTGCACTCAGTACAATTAAAAGGTTTCTTTCCACTGTGAATCATTTGATGGCATTGAAGATCCGATGACTGAGTGAAGCTCTTATTACATTCAGTACACGAAAATGGTTTCTTTCCACTGTGGATCATTTGATGGCTTTTGAGATGTGATGAGTGAGTGAAAAGCATTATTGCACTCGGTACATATAAAAGATTTTATTCCACTGTGGATCCTTTGATGGCTTTTAAGATGCGATGGCCGAGTGAAACACTTGTTGCACTCAGTACATGTGAAAGGTTTCTTTCCACTGTGGATCATTTGATGGCATTTAAGATTCGATGGGTGAGTGAAACTCTTATTGCACTCAGTGCACGTAAAAAGTTTCTTTCCACTGTGAATCATTTGATGGCTTTTAAAAGTCGATGACTGAGTGAAACTCTTATTGCACTCAGTACACGTAAAAGGATTTTTTTCACTGTGGATCATTTGATGGCGTTGAAGATGCGATAACTGAGTGAAACTCTTATAGCATTCAGTACACGTAAAAGGTTTCTTTCCACTGTGGATGATTTGATGGTTTTTAAAGATTGAAAAATAACTGAAACTCTTATTGCACTCAATACACGTAAAAGGTTTCTTTCCACTGTGGATCATTTAATGGCTTTTAAGACTCGATGACTGAGTGAAACTCTTATTACACTCGGTACGTGTAAAAGGCTTCTTTCCACTGTGGATCAGAGACGTTTTTCCATTGTGTGTTCTTTGGTTTGTAATTAATAGTCCCCTATGACAGAAACCTTTGCTAAATTCAATATAGGGAAGTGGTTTCTCTTCAGCATGAATTCTCTGGTGTATTTTCAAGAAGCTTTGTTTGAAATATTTTCCACACAGAGCATTTAAACGGTTTCTCCCCATTGTACGTCCTCTGATGCAATAATAAATGATATTTCCTATCAAACCTCTCTCCACGGGTGTCACACAGAAAGGATTTCTTACCTTTATTCCCTTCCTGGTGGTATTTAGAATTCATTTGATCACTGCTGTTATTTTGGAAGGATCCCTCTATGCTCTGGTGTCTCTGGGGCTCAGGGATGTTTGTGAGCTCCCTGTCACTTCTCTCCGACTCAGTGACTGTATCCGGTGAGTCTCCTGCCAGGTCTCTCTGCTCCTTCTCTGATTCCTGGCAGTTCCTTGTGTTTCTCCTCTCAGTCCTATGGGAAATATTCTCAGAGACATTTCCTGATTGTTCCATTTCTACAGGAGGTTCTTCTCGATTCTCCTCCTTCTTCTGTTCCTGTATGGCCTGATTATCTGCAGGATACAAATAGAAGACATTAATGATGCATTAATGACTATGGAATGCTACTAATGATCCAGGAAATGAATTTTCTGGGCTCACACAATAACATCATGGGTTCTGTGATAGTTAGAAAATTCCATGGGATAGCACAGGTGCCTCGAACTATTCATGTGAAGAGTCATTAATAGGAATTTCAGGTGATGTGCAAAATTGCAGGGCAGTTGCAAGTGTATTAGGTGCCCTAGGCCAAAACTTCAGCACTGCACTCTTTTGCAATAGTCTTTTAGACCCCAAGCCCCCCAACCCCCCAAGATTTTGATTACTAATCTCATGTGTTATCAGCTCAACATTATACCTCCAAGAACAATGCAAGAAAAATGCATTTTTGGACATCACATGTTTAAATATTAAACTTTGTTTTGTAAATATATGCATAATGAGCAGCATTTAAAAAAGCCACTTGCAAAGCTAACTAGACTATTTGCATTTTTCCCATTCTTCCTGCAGTTAAAAGCATGCACTGATGACTTTGTGTGGCTATTAGGCTCCATTGCTTTGCTTTCACTGTTATTTATTTACTTAGCAAGGCTTATGTACTGCTTTTCTACAAGTCAAAGTGCTGCACATTCAGGTACTATATATATATATATATATATATATATATATATATATTTCTATTGTCCCTGAAGGGCTCACAATCTATGGGGGGTGTTTACTAAATGGCGGTAGCGGACTCTGCGATATTGGAGCTGTGGCTCCATTACTGCCATTTAGTAAACACCCCCCTATGTTTTTGTACCTGAGGGTTAAGTGGCTTACCCAAGGCTACAAGGAACACCTTTAGAACTAAAAGCCCCAGTCCTCCCAGCCCAAGGTTGCTGTCTGCTAGGGGGATTTGAGCCCTGGCCCTCTGGTCTGAGATAACTTGCACCAACCACTAAGCCACTGTGCTGGCTCTTTGCTACTTCCTCCTCCCAGAAGCTGTTGCCCAAGGTGACTGCCTGGTTTGCTGGTAGCTGGCCCGACCTTGCAAACTTCCTTTACTGCCTAGCTTGTCTGACTGGACTGGAGGGCAGATGAGGAATATGAGCCATTTTCTGGATGTAAATCATGCGTAACATGCAGATAAAAAGGATTTTCTCACTACGACTACATCTATAAAAACTCCTGATTTGTGGGACAAGTTACACCCGTACAGCCTGTAGATATATTTAAACTTATCGTAACTGAGCAGAGGCCTCCCTGAACCTGGGTTAATGAGGGGCTTGCATTTATGCAGATACCTTTGAAAACATATGTATAATTGTGTAAAATAAATCCCCAAAACTGGGTGTGCCAAAGAGCGTCTGTAAAGGTAAGCGCATAAATTCCATGGGGTCATTTTTAAAATGGAAAGATGTGCACCCTTTGATTTCATTTTGAATATCTGCTGAAATGCACACAGGGAAAAGTATGCACATACTGCTTACAGATACACAAAGTTATAAAGTTTTCAAGGCTTTTTCCAGGTAGAAATGGTTCTTCTGACAATTAACCACCCTATCATAAGAACCTAAGAACAGAAGAAATGGACTCTTCAACTTGGAATATGATAGAGGTCTTTAAAATAAGTGGAGCAGAGCAGGTAAACATAGATTGGTTGCTTACTCTTTAAAAACTACAAAGATTGGAGGACATGCAACAAAGCTACAATGTAGCACATTTAGGACTAATTGGAGAAAATATTTTTCACTCAATGCATAATCAAACTTTGAAATTCATTTTCGGAGGATGGAGTGAAAGCTGTTGGTGTAACTGGGCTTAAAAGAGGTTTGGACAAGTTCCTGGAGGGAAAGTCCATAAACCATTAGTAAAGAGAGCCTGGGATAAGAATCATGGACTTTTTGGGAACCTGAGAGGTACTTGTTACCTATATTAGCCACTGTTGGAAACAGAATACTGGGCTTCATGGACTTTCGGTCTAATCCAGTATAGCATATCATGTTTTTTATGCTCTTAAAGAGGATATTGTGTAACTAGAAAAAGTTCAGAGATGGGCAAAAAAAATGATAAGGAATGTGGAGCGCCTTCCTTATGAAGAGAAGCTAAACAGACTAGGACTCTTCAGCTGAATAAGATGAACAAGAGGAGATAGGACAGAAGTTTACAAAATCTTGAGTTGGGTGGAACAGTTACTGTATGTAATCTTTCAAACAACAAATCCCCCCTAGAAGACATTTCATGAAACCA
Source organism: Ichthyophis bannanicus (assembly GCA_033557465.1). Taxonomy (NCBI): domain Eukaryota; kingdom Metazoa; phylum Chordata; class Amphibia; order Gymnophiona; family Ichthyophiidae; genus Ichthyophis; species Ichthyophis bannanicus. The sequence continues at coordinate 119,607,842 of CM066031.1, forward strand.
ATGAGAAGCAAATTGAAAACAAATTGTGGAAAGTATATTTTTTTTTCACGCAGCACATAATTAAGCTGTGAAATCTGTTGCCGGAGGATGTGGTCAAGGCGACTGTCCTGAGCTGAAGAAGGTTTTAACCTTAAAAAGCTAGTCCAAAAATGCATTAAGTTATTCCAATAAAAAGGCATCATCTTATTTTCCTTTTCTGTTTCTCCTTTTATTTAATAACCTAGCAAAGAGATTTGGACAAGTTCTTGGAGAAAAAATTCATTAAATATTATTATCTGGGTGGACCTGGGAGAGTCACTGCACACTGGTGAAATTAACCATCAGGATCAGGTGTGCATTATGGGATCTGCTGGGTGCTTGTGACCCAGTTTAGCAACTGGCAGAAACAGGATACCCTAACTCTGACCCAGCTTGGCATTTCTTATCTGTTTATTTATCTAATGAATATACAATTGATTCATTCACATTAACCATTTTTCTCTTGTTAATCTAATTTTACAAGCATTAATTCTGAAACAAACTGAAATAAACCCAAAAATTAGCCAAAAGAAATCACTCGATAGGAGTGTGCCCCCCTCATTTGAAGGCTTTCTCACTCTCACACTCTTTGAGCCCCTTCCCTCAAGCATTAGAGCCTCAGTATCAGTGCCCAGCCAGTGAGAAGAAATCCGAGCCCAGCTTCCTCTGTACTACCTCCCCCAGCACCAGTCCAGGTGCTGTGAAACCTTGGCACATAGTTTTAGCCATTGAGTGAAGAGCAATTTTCAGCCCAGAGAATTTACCCGTATTGCCGCCCCTATGTCTATATCCTTTCAGAGGCTCCAAAGGCAAGCAAATATTTTATGCTGTTTTTCTTTTACATTTGGAAAGCAATATAACATTTAAATCTTTCTAGATGTATACAGTGGATACACCATTAGAAAAGATCTCACTCTTTGCAGTTCACTCTCTGGGATGGTTCAGCCTTGGTATCTCTGCTCATATCGAGCAGCTATGTACCGTGTGACAAGCGAGAAAGAACAGGATTATACTTTCCTGTGTCAGAGACCGTCAGAAAGGGGAACTGGGCCATCTCACATGAGATAACTCTCAGAGTCATGTATCTGGCTGGAAAAGACAACGTCCTCGCAGACAAACTGAGTCGTGTTCTACAACCACATACTAGAGTGGAGAACCTCTTCCCATCTCCTCTGAACAGGAAAGTTCCCTAAACCTCATCATACAGCTTCAGGGAACTCTGCTACTTTCCAGCATCAGGACCATGGTCCTCATGGCCTGGATGCTGAGCGGGTAATTGCATGATAATGGGGGGTATTTTAGAAACCCCTCATGTGTAAATGGCAGCATTTACATGTAGAGACTGGCACACATGTGTACATGCCATTTTACAACAGGAGCTATGTAAACCTGGGGATGCTTAGTATGTTTAGATGTCAAGGGGTGTGGCCAGGGCAGGGAGAGAGAGTGCTTCGGCAGGCCTAAAATATAGATGTGGATTCCCCACTTCAAATAGGGAATTGATATCTCTAGGAAAAAGCATAGACGTTGGCATTTATAGTTGCCCCAAAGCACGTATAAGTGGGTACTGGAAGTCCACCATCCCCCAATTACCACTGCCAACATCCAATTCCCTCTGGACCCCTCTTGAGAGGCAACTGCCCTGACCACCTTGGTCAGAATCCCCCCTCCCCCCACCCTTAGATCCAATCTTCCTAGCCAATCTCACTGTGGAAAGAATCACCCACTGGAAGCTCCCCACTCTCCAATCCCAACCCCAGCCTTACTGGGTGTCCCTCATGCAAAGTGGAGCAGTGGAGCAGGAGAACCCCCCAGTCACTCCTGATCTTGGTACCAGGACTCCCAGATATAATCTCATGGTTTTACTACTAGGGCTAAGGTTGCATTTTCTCCTTATCTAGGGAAGATCAGACAGTCTAAGGGAGTGTCCGAGGGATTCAGATGACAGGGGTACTGGTGTTGCAGGATTGATTGCCTGTCTACAGGAGGAGCAGTAATTTTACAAGCTACTCCCACATGGAGTGGAGGAGTGGCCTAGTGGTTGGGGCAAGGTACTTCAGGCCGGAAGGTCAGAAAGCTTTTGACAAGGTCCCCCATCAGAGACTTTTGGCAAAGCTAAAAAGTCATGGGGTAGGAGGCAGTGTACTATTGTGGATCGGGAACTGGTTAAAAGATAGAAAGCAGAGTGTAGGGCTAAATGGCCAATATTCCCAATGGAAAAAGGTGAATAGTGGAGTACCCCAGGGATCTGTACTGGGTCCGCTACTTTTTGACATATTCATAAATGACCTGGAAAAGGGAATAACTAGTGAGGTTATCAAATTTGCAGATGACACAAAACTGTTTAAAGTTGTTAAAACCCAAGAGGATTGTGGAAAACTGCAGGAGGATCTGGATAAATTGGAAGACTGGACATCCAAATGGCAGATGAAATTTAATGTGGACAAGTGCAAAGTTATGCACCTAGGAAAGAACAACCCACACTATAGTTACACGATGCAAGGCTCCACATTAGAAACCACCACCCAGGAAAAAGATTTAGGAGTCATCGTGGATAACATGTTAAAACCCTCCGCCCAGTGTGCAGCGGCGGCCAAGAAAGCAAATAGAATGCTAGGTATCATACGGAAAGGGATGGAGAATAAAACAAAGGATATTATAATGCCTCTGTATCGCTCCATGGTATGACCGCACCTTGAATATTGTGTGCAATTCTGGTCACCGTATCTTAAAAAGGACATAGAGTTATTAGAAAAAGTACAGAGAAGAGCCACCAAATTGGTGAAGGGGATGGAAGGCTACTCCTATGAAGAGAGGCTAAAAAGGTTAGGGCTCTTTAACCTGGAAAAGAGACGGCTGAGGGGAGATATGATAGAGGTCTATAAATTAATGAATGGAGTGGAACGGATAAACGTGGATCAATTGTTTACGCTATCAGAATATAGAAGGACTAGGGGACATGTAATGAAGCTACGGGGTAAACTATTTAAGACAAATAAGAGAAAATATTTCTTCACTCAACGTGTAATCAAACTCTGGAATCTGTTACCAAAGGATGTAGTAAGGGCTGTTAGTATAGCTGGGTTTAAAAAAGGTTTGGACAAGTTCCTGGAGGAAAGGTCCATAAACCACTATTAAAAAGGGACCCAGGATATCAATGCTTGACCTAGTACAAGCACTGCAGAACCTGTGTCTTTTGGGGAAACTGCTAGGTACGTATGACCTAGATTGGCCACTGTTGGAAACAGGATACTGGGCTTGATGGACCTCGGTCTGACCCAGTATGGCATTTCTTATGTTCTTATGTTCTTATGGGTTCAAATCCCACTAGAGGACAGCAACCTTGGGCCGGAACTTAAGGACTGGGGTTTCTAGTCCCACAGGTGCTCCTTGTGGTCTTGGGCAAGCCACTTAACCCTCCATAGCCCATGTTCCCTGTAAAATAGTTATCTCCAAGTTATAATGCCCTGTTCAATGTAATTTCAGTTTGTTCAATGTAAACCACACTGATGCAGAATAGCACAGTATATAAGAGAATGTAAATAAATATATAGTATCTGAGGGCTATTTCTATGGTTTTTGTTCATGTGCAGTTTTCTAAAATCACTGCTCCCACTGGATGTGGAGAGATATACACATGCAGTCCTGCACCGATTCTACAAGAGGCTCTCTATTTGGCACAGCCTCCTGTAAAACACTATGGAGGTCATTCTGAAACATGAATAGCTATTCATGCCAGCTTCAGCCCCCGACTAACTTCCCTGCCGGTTGTGCGGGGAAGTAATCAGAGGGGGGGAATGGGCGGCCTGGGGTCAGAGAGTGGGCAGGTAGCGGGCAGTTGCCGGCCCTGGACATACCAGGCCAATACTAATGTCAGCCCTGTACGTCAAGGGCCGGTGAAATGGCCGGGGAAGTTATTCCACCTCTGAGGTGGAATAACTCCCCTGGATGTTTGTTCTTTTTTTTTTTTTTAATTCGGGGTGCGAAAGAGGCTGGGAGGGCCAGGGGACATTCCCTGCAGCCCGACCCTGGACTTTGGAGGCCGGATCGGGGGTAGGACTGTGGGGAATTTGCAGTTTTAGTTGGCGGCAGCATTGCGGCTTTTAAATGGTGCCATGGCGCCTTGACTCCATTTAAATGCCCTGACTGAGTTACCGAGTGCAGTCCTGCACCTGCAGGCTGGACAGAATCGCTGTCCCAGGCTGCACGGGCAGGACTGTTCGAAATTCTGATCTTGTGGGGCTAGACGTGCCCGGCGGGATCAGAATCGCGATCCCCTCTGTGCATCCATTTTACCACTGCGGGACAGGAATTGGGCCCTATGGGAATTCTCCCGGTCCTGACTTGAACATGCTTATTCCCCAGGGCTCCGATGAATAGCATCACTTACCTGTGAGGACTTATATTTTCCATATGTGAGAATACAGTGTACAGGTAAATAGAGTGCATTACTCAGCTGTATACTGTAATATTTCCTATTACCCAGTAAAGTATTTATTATAACTCACCGGGGTATGAGTCAGCAACTGCTCTTTCTCTTGATTCCTGAAGATCCCAGACATTCGGCTCTTCCTCTTCTTTAATCCTTGATAATATATCAGGATTGATTCCTTCAAAGCCTGTTTCCAGGAATTAATATGAAAAATGAGTTATGTTTCCCTTATAGTCACTGAAAAATACACAGCAGTAGCTCTCAGGGAGCAGCACATGATGGGGAAGAAGAGGAAAGGTCTACTACTGGCGTCCACACATAAAGCAGAATAATCTGGGGAGGTTATTCTTCTTCACTTTGAGTATTCTGGTAGTGGAACAAGTCATATATTTTTATAGTAAATAACTTGAATCACTGAAGAAAGGGAGGCTGTGATCGTTTGATATTGACTAAATAGATTTTCAAGAAACTGCACTTTATGTGGTCCCTTGGTATTAACAGTTGATTTAGGAAGCCCCAGTGACTGTCTTGTGGGATGATTGCGGAGCTCTTCGTCACCTTCACCCCTCAGAATCAGATACAAGATTTTACACACCATCACTGTGAGAGTATGAAATTCTATGAGAATTAAAGAGGAGAAACACCTGCTGATGAAAGGGAAATTGTGGCCTAATGAGGGCAGGGTTCAAATTTTACTCTCCCCCATCATTCCTTCTGACTTCAGGGAAGTCCCTTTGGGAGTAATTTTATAACTGCTGACTGTCAGCATACATCAGCATGACATTATGCCTAGCATAGGTGTCATGGCTTTTCCCAGACCTTGGCCTGCAGCTCTGACCCCCAGGTGATGTCAGATAGGACGTCTCCAGACTTGATGGGCTTAGTATGCCTGATGAGATTAGTCTGCAAGACAACAGTCCCTCCTTGCTAATCAAGTGATAACAGACCTCAAACAGACCAAAGTATGACAAAGGGAGGTGCTGGAGAAATTCACTATAAATACAGAGAAGGACAAAAATATCTTCTCTCTTCCTATTCATCGGACATGAGGCTCTGACACCCACTTCTCTTTACCCCCCTTGTTCTCTCTTCTTTCTTCCTATTCATCGGACATGAGGCTCTGACGCACACTTATTCGCCCCCCTCGCTCTCACACACATGCACCCACACACAGAGTCATTCGTATACACTGAAGCAGCTCTGTAACAACCTTATACTTCTGTTCTATACCTATGTAATAAGCCTTTTTCTATATAAAAACCTTTTTCCAAGCCACACCAGTTTGGTTGTCTTGTTGTGCTACAAACACTACTGCCGCTGTGAAGTGGACCCAGGACCAACAGGAGAGTAACCGAACGTAGGAAGCGGCGTAAAGTGACACTGACATTAGTGAGAAATGTATGCTTTGTTTTTCAAAAGTATCACTTAAGTGCAAACTCCTCCCTCAGAAATCCCTCCTCAAACAGAAACTTAATTTAGATACATACAAACCAAACAGATGTAACTTTACTCTACAAAGGGGGCACAATCATAGTATATAAAACCCATTTCCACAGTAAAAGCACTGCTTAATCCAAGGAAATAGCTTGGAAAATTACCCTCCCTATCTCCCCTTACCTCAAGTACCCATTTAGATTGTAAGCTCACTGGGGTAGGGACAGAATGTGTCTCAATTATAAAAATGCTGTAAATTCCCTTGAGCTAAAACTGGAAGGGGTAAACTCGTAGGACATATAGGATGGCCTTATGATCCCTCAGACCTGGATCTCATCCTGCCATCTCTAGACAGTCGGTAGGACTGAGACAGAATCCTGCTCATATCTGCAAGTTCCTGGAGTGGAGGATGTACACAAAAACATCTCCTATTCTTGTGTCTGCTAGAAATACAGATTCAGTCCTTACCTAGGGAAATCAGGGTCTCATAATTCTCCTTCATCACCTCCCTGTACAACTCTTTTTGTCCTTCATGCAGATACCTCCACTCCTCTTGGGAGAAAGAGACAGCGATGTCCTCAAATGTCACCTGCAGCTGAAACACAAACCAGAAACACTCAGGAGCAAGAGAAGGTGCTCAGAATGCCTTAGATTTCAGCTGGAAAGGATGGTGCTTCAGTGTTACTTTTTCCATTGCAGGGGGCAGCCACAGGCAGGATCTGTGGGACTCCTGTGGAACTGCCTGTCCCTTGTGACTGAAAATATGACATTGATGCACCATCTCCACCACCAGGAATGTGGGTGCAGGACCCATGCAGCGTAGTGGATGTTGTGTTCACCTGTGTGTGGTCCTAGAATCCATTTTCCCCTTCGGCTCCCAGGTTTGCTAATATACTATAACTATAAAAACGCCTCAAATACAGGACAAATAGAATATCAAATGTCACTGCCTGGATAAATAAGTGTGTAATAAAACCAGGGCCTGAGCTTTCAAGTCCAACTGCACAAGACAAAGTAAATGTCCCCTTCCCACACTAGTTAAATCTAAATTTAGCACAGGATTCAGAAATTCAACTGACATTTTCTGGTACATCTGACAGTTTCAAAATTCACCCTGTGTCAAATTTAAAGGAAACATTTATGGGAAGCATTAATGGTGGTACTGTGTGGCCACAGGGAGGTAGATGCTTAGAATGCACTAATGTCATAAAGGAAAGTGAGCACATAATCTCCCTTATGACATAGGTGTACGTGCGTTGGAATGTGTGCGTGTAATAAAGACCTAGATGAGAAAGCAGGAGCCTGTGTAAATATGCAGTAGGACTAAGCAGGATGTCTTCTTTCTCTTTTATTATTCAGTTTACAAATTAAACAAATAGCCCCTTCAGTAAATATTTGGTTACAAGTTTTAAGCTACTCTGGCAGGTGAAGGCCTGTGATCCACAGTGTCTGACATAAACAGACAGGCCTAACTAGCTTGACCTGTAAATGAAGCCTGTGAAGAGGCCCATAGGAATTGCACATCCCCCAATATGCTGCTATTGTAGAATTAGAACTTAGTAAAAGTATTGAATTAACTTAGACAAGCAGAACTGAAAGTTGGAAAAATACAGAAAAAAAATATGTTTAAATGCCCCTGATAAGAAAATACAGCTGTAAGGGATTTAATTAAAACTGCTGACAGAAAGGTTACAGAGCCTTGCTTCCCTGCACGTACTAACTAGCCCAATGGCCTTGGAAGTAGGAAAGTAACAAGTTGGTGAACTGGCCATTGTAATTGGGACTAGAAGGGGGGTGAGCAGGTGCTGAGCCCACTCAAAGAACATAATTGGATAATCATATCAGTACCGGGACCAATAGAAGAGGTACGGGAGGTACGGGAGGTTACCGGGACCAATGAAATGTTTTTCTATACCTAGAATGGAGCAAAAGTCTATAAAAGTTGTTGTTTTGCCAGAGAACATTGCTCAGCCATTTTGAATTTGATTCTGCTTGAGTCTTGTGCACAAATAAATGATTTGGACCTTCTGAACAGACTCCTGGTATCATTGGTTTGTCTGCGCTCTGCTGCTACATATTCTTGGTGCGTTGGCCGGGAAGGTGTGGTATTAGAGGGTATATAGGGCAATATACCACGACTTTCCGCCTCTACAGGTTTGGTCCTGCCGGGATCGCGCCCTTCCGACGGGGGCTCGCTCCCTGGCGCCTCCCTTGCATCGGAGGGAGCTGGTTGGACCTCGGCGGGTGCCGAGCCCGGCTGGAGCCAACACCTCGAACCCGAGTGAGGGGAGTCCGAGGTCCAACTCATGCGCTTGCTTGGGAACTTTGAGGACCGGATCCGGTGAGTAGAGTTTTGATTTTAGCATGTGTCTAGACAGATAAGAAAGAGCAGTACTGCCAATCTAGCATGAACTTAGCATGAATTTAGCATGAACTTGGCATGAATTTAGCACTCGCATGAAAGAGAGCTTGATCACCTCTCAAAGACGGGCCGACTACCCCTGCGTAAGTAAAGCAGTGTGAAACCCCCGTCTTCTAGCATTTGGAACTTGCATGAGACTAGTCAGAATAGACAGAAATGAATGCATTCTGGGATACGTTGCTAGCATGATTGTGTGAATGGAGTGTGAATGAGAGGTCTGGAAGCACGGACCAAGCGAAGGCGGACCCCTGAGTAACGCAGTTCCTGACCGGGCGACCGCGTTCAGGTCGTAAAAAGGGGGAAGCGATTGTCGTCTTGTCTTGTTATTTGTTTCCCTTATACGTTTCTAGGGCCGTGAGGACCCCTTACCCACGGTCCGCCCTCCTTTTCCCTTTTGTCTGTTGTTGCGCGCACACATCGAAATGGGAGGGGCGGGGTCTACTAGGAACACTCTATTAGAATGTATGATCGCACATTTTAAAGAAGGATATTCCGGAGATTATGGTATTAAAATGACTGCGGCCCGTTTACAGATTTTGTGTACTAGGGAGTGGCCCGATCTAGACCCTACCTGGCCCCGAGAGGGAACCTTTAATGTAGGAATTATTCAGTTAGTGCACCGTAGAGTGCGAATAGCGCACCCCGATCAGTACCCCTATATAGATTCCTGGTTAAGTATTTGTGAAGATCCGCCCCCTTGGGCGAAGCGCTGTTATGAAGAGCAGTGCAGAATAATGTTAGCAAAGACAGATTATAGTCAGAAAATAGAACAGCCTAGAAGAAAAGGGAAAGGTGAGAAGTCCAGGAAGAAACCCATCCTGGTAGATCCTGATTCCCCAGAAGTGATTACCCGACAGCCCCAAACCCAGCGCCCAGTGAGAGTAGCCCCACGTCCTGCCCCAGAGCCCCGGAGACAGCGGGAGCGGGACCCAACCCCTGAGCCATCACTCGAAGAGCAGGTAGATGAGCTCCCTTTAATGGAAGAAGATGATTCTACCGAGACAGAAAAAGGAGAATCAGATACAGAAACAGAGAAGGAAGAAACTGAAAATTCCCCGAGTGATACTGACAGTGTAAAAGCGGCTGCCAGTGTTAGCTCGCCAGTGAAAAGTAAATCTAAAGTAAAGCACGTAGAGAAGAAGAAAATAACCCCTGACAGGAAAGTTACGAAAATATCTCTCAGATCCCAAAAGACATCTACTGCCAAGATGATGCCTTTACGGCAAGTCCCGGGAATACCCGTAAGAAATGAAGATAATGAGGTGGTGGCGGGACCCCTAAGCAATGTGTATGTCCCCTTCTCTACCACTGATTTGTTAAATTGGAGGACACATTATGCCTCCTATACCAATAAACCCCAAGAGCTTACAGAATTAGTGAATACTGTTATGGAAACTCACCAACCAACATGGGCAGATTGCCGCCAGCTTTTGTCCACCTTATTTACTACAGAGGAGCGGACACGAATTAGAAAAACAGCTATAGACTGGCTGGCAGATAACCCTGTAGCTCCAGGAAAAAGGGGGGAGGAAAGAATAGATAATCGGGAAGCGGCCCAGAGAGAATTCCCGAATGAAGACCCCCGATGGGATCCAAATACAGAAAGAGGATTCAGAGCCCTAGCCCGTTTTCGCCAAGGCTTTATACAAGGCCTGAAAAGGGGGGGCCAGAAAGCTATGAACCTTTCCAAAGTTACTGAAGTTACCCAAGGTATAGATGAGAGCCCAGCAGTGTTTTATGAAAGATTAACTGAAGCATATAGAATGTATACTCCCTATGATCCCGATGCACCAGGAAGTTTATGCATGGTGAATTCTGCTTTTGTAAATCAGTCTCAACCAGACATTAGACGTAAATTACAGAAATTAGAAGGGTTTGCGGGCATGAATGCAACTCAGTTATTGGAAGTCGCTCATAAAGTGTATGTGAATCGTGATAATGAAAGGCAGAGAGAATGTGATCGAAAGATGAAGAAGAAAGCTGATTTTTTGGCTGCGGCCATAGTTGAACAGAAAAGGGGAGGTATCCCTAGTCGACGGAGCAGAGGAAGGGGGCGGGCCGAGGCGGAAGCCAGCCCCAGCTAGGCATAAACCAATGTGCCTACTGCAGGGAGGAAGGACATTGGAGAGATGCATGCCCGCAACTCGAAGACGCCCACCAAGATGACGAAAACAATCATCAATGGAGAGAAGAAAGACGAGGCCGTCCCCGAAACCGCGGAGGAGCCAATCGAGAGCAATACCAGCGAGAAAGAGGAGAAGCCATACAAGCATTGGCTACGACAGCCCATGATAAAGATGACGTGGATTAGGACAGACCGGGCTCCGAATTTGCTTTAGGTCTTCAGGAGCCTATGGTCGGAATACAAATAGGAGACCAAGTTATGAACTTTATGGTTGATACTGGAGCAGAACATTCAGTAGTAGACAAAAAGATAGCCCCATTTTCTACAAAAGCAGTCACCATTGTAGGAGCAACTGGTGCCAAAGCTACAAAATCTTTTCTTCAGAATCGCATATGCAGTCTAGGAGGACAACAAATAACTCATCAATTCCTTTACATGCCTGAATGTCCAGTGCCACTACTGGGACGAGATATGTTAGCCAAGCTACAAGCCCAAATATCCAAGAGGAGAAATGCAAATGACAGTAAATTCTCAAGCCAAACCAGCAGGAATAATGCTGCTTACAGTTCCCTGAGAAGAAGAATGGAGATATTACAGTGATGAATCTGCCCAAGACACCTATTTTGAACAAACTTTGAAAAGCATTGATGCACCACCTGGAGTATGGGCAGAAGGCAGTCCTCCAGGCCTAGCCAAACATATAGCTCCAATAATTGTAACTCTCAAGCCTAGTGCTACACCAGTACATGTCAAGCAGTACCCTCTCCCAAGAGCTGCAATTGAAGGCATTCACCGCCACTTGCTAAGATTACTAGAACATGGCCTACTAAAAGTATGTCAATCCCCATGGAACACTCCACTTTTGCCAGTAAAAAAGCCTGGAACAGATGACTACCGCCCAGTGCAAGATCTAAGAAGAGTGAATGAAGCAGTTGAGACCATACATCCAGTTGTACCCAATCCTTACACTCTTCTAGGACTGATACCTACTGAAGCTACCCACTTTACTGTACTAGATTTAAAAGATGCATTCTTTTGCATAAGATTAGCCCCCATAAGTCAGATATTATTTGCATTTGAATGGCAGGACCCTATCTCTGGAAGAGGGGGCCAACTTACTTGGACACGATTACCCCAAGGATTCAAGAATTCACCTACCATCTTTAGTGCTGCACTAAATCAAGACCTTTCAAGCTATCCAGTGGCCCCGGGGAAGAGAGTGCTTCTCCAATACGTGGACGATCTGCTGATAGCTGCTGTATCAGAAAATGAGTGTATACAAGCCACCAAATACCTCTTGCAGCTACTAGATGAAGCTGGATACAAAGTCTCCAGAGCAAAAGCACAACTATGCCAAAAAGAAGTGAAATACTTGGGCTTTCGTATAACCAAAGGAAGCCGAAAGTTAGGCAGAGAAAGAAAAGAAGCAGTATGCAGAATTCCAACCCCAACTACCAGAAAGCAAGTCAGAGCCTTTCTGGGAGCAGCAGGATATTGCCGAATCTGGATTCCCAACTTTGCTCAAATCGCCAAACCGCTGTATGAAGCCACAAAAGGAGAAGAAAAGTCGCCACTGGAGTGGGGACCTGAGCAGGATACAGCCTTCAAGACGTTAAAGGAAGAATTGATGTCATCACCAGCCCTTGGACTACCAGATGTTCACAAGCCTTTCCACTTGTTTGTACATGAAGCACAAGGAAATGCCTTAGGCATGTTGACTCAGAAATTGGGAAATTGGGAGCGACCTGTAGCATACCTATCGAAACAATTGGACACTGTGGCCAAAGGATGGCCACCTTGCCTGAGAGCAGTTGCAGCTACAGCATTGTTAGTGAGTGAAGCAGATAAGCTCACACTAGGACAGAATCTACGAGTCACTGTGCCACATGCAGTCCTTGCCCTTATGGAACAGAAAGCAAATCATTGGCTCACCAATTCCCGAATGTTGAAATATCAGAGCATGTTATGTGAAAACCCACAGATACAATTGGAGGTGAGCCATGCCTTGAATCCAGCCACCTTGATACCTATTAGTGAAGAACTCCCAGAACATGACTGTATAGAAGTCATGGACACTGTATTCTCAAGCCGACCTGACCTGACAGATGTGCCCATAGACAATCCTGACCAAGTCTATTACGTAGATGGAAGCAGTCTCATCATCAATGGACGACGCTGCGCCGGATATGCAGTAGTCACTCAACATGAAGTTGTTGAGTCATCAGCTCTAGCCTCAGGCACGTCAGCCAAGAAAGCAGAATTAATAGCACTTACTCGAGCACTACTGCTAGGTGCAAAACTTGTGTTAAATGTATATACAGGCTCTAAGTATGCCTTCACTACCCTACATGCTCATGGAGCTCTCTATAAAGAACGAGGGCTCATCACGTCCGGAGGAAAATCAGTCAAGTATGGCCCAGAGATACTGATGTTACTTGATGCAGTATGGGCCCCAACTCGTGTAGCTGTCATGCATTGCAGAGGACACCAAGCAGGAAAAGGAGAAGTTGCTCGAGGAAATAGGTTTGCAGATGCCTCAGCACGACAAGCAGCCATGACAGGACAAATTTCGCCACAAGCCATGCCGATGCAGGCAGCATTGTTTCCAGTACCCTTGAACTTATGGACACCACGATATACCACCAAAGAATTAGATTACTACTGTAACAAGGAAGATGGAGTACTGAAAGATGGGTGGATTGAGCTGCCACCAGCAGAGAGCAGTCAACCCCCAGGACGAATAGTAATTCCCGAATTGTTAGGTCCAGCCTTTGTCAAAGCTTTCCACGAAGCCACTCACTATGGAAAAAGTGCTATGGAAAAAGCACTCAGACCACATTTCTACATTACCATGTTAACAACCATATCAGCTTCAGTAGCACGCCAATGTCTAATTTGTGCTAAGAATAATGCCAAACAAGGTCCTATACCACCACCCCGAGTTCAGTCAGGAGGTGTAACCCCCATGCACTACCTGCAAATTGATTTTACTGAAATGCCAAAAGCCAATGGATATCACTACCTATTAGTATTAGTTTGTACTTTCTCTGGGTGGGTAGAAGCCTTCCCAACCAGAACTGAAAAAGCTCGAGAAGTCACCAAAGTTTTACTGAGAGAGATTGTCCCTAGATTTGGAATTCCAGCAGTAATAGGGTCAGACAATGGGCCCTCATTTGTTTCTCAGATTACTCAACAGTTAGCAAAAGCCTTGCAGATACAATGGAAGCTTCACACTGCATACAGACCCCAGAGTTCAGGAAAAGTTGAGCGAATGAATCGTACCTTAAAAGCCCAAATGTCTAAGATTTGTCAGGAGACACGCCTGAAGTGGCCCCAAGTGCTCCCAAAGTCAATAGGATTTTCCCCTTTTGAAGTTCTGTATGGTAAACCCCCACCAATAGTGCAGGGAATTAAAGGAAGTCTAGCCCAAATTGGTTCAGAAATAACCAGGCAAGAACTCCTAGCTCTTAGTTTTGTTCTGCAGACTCTCCATGCGTGGATCCAAGACCAGTTGCCTATCAACTTGACGGAACCTTTGCATCCCTACCAGCCTGGTACCTCGGTGTGGATCAAAGATTGGAAGAAGACACCGCTGGAACCCCATTGGAAGGGACCATACACCGTCATTCTGTCTACCCCAACTGCAGTAAAGATAGCAGAAATCGATTCCTGGATCCACCACAGCAGAGTCAAGCCCGCAGCTGATCCAGAACCTGAGCAGTGGACAGCAGAGCAGCATCCTGATGCACCTTTGCGAGTTACTCTGAGACGGCAACCAGCAGCTTAGACACTTTATCACAGTGCCCTGCAGTAGCCAAGTCTTTCGAAGAGGATTGCTGTTTTCCATACAGCAAGAGTTTGTTTCAACGAACCTCATGTGTGTGATTTTACACATTACTTTGATGCTACATTGATTGACCATATTTCGGAAGCCAACTGAAATTGATAAGTTGGTTAATGTGTGATGGACAACTTGAGGATCTTCAATCAACACTCAGCACCCGTTGAATTGCTTCATTAGCAAACGGGACGAAGAAAAGAACGTCGTGGTCAAGATTTTCAAGCTGAGGATTCAGAAGAACTCCAATCAACATGTATCCTTATCTTTGCTTTGCCCTGGTTGCCTGTTTTGGAGGCTTTGAACTGACTCATGCCTTGCCTCCATGCACTGCTTGCATTACTTCTACTCGGACTGGACTGAAAGTAACTCAGACTTTGATTTATCACTCTTACTATTCCTGCACTGGTAAAGTGACTCGGTGTATTTATAACACCACTGAACTGAATGTCTGTACCAAGGGTAAATCTAAAATATGCTTTAATCCGCATCAGAATCCATCCTATTACACCTTGGAAATGCGATGGAAAGATGCAGATGGACCTTTGATCAATGCCACACGCCCACTCACAGATCCTAGTAAATCTGCTATTTTGTATTTTGATGCTTGTGAAGTAATCAACAGAGATAGTCGTTCTAAGTGTGGTAATTGGGAAAAAACATACACATGGAATGACAAATATATGTGTCCAGAAGGGACCACTGGATGGGGAGCATGCACAGGAAAGAAAGTCTCAGCCGATGTATATAGTACAGCCCCAGAGTCAGATTACTTCTGCCCAAGATGGGAATGTGTCTTCTATGCCACCTGGATTGGTATGGTAGAGAATACCAACAAAGATAATCGAATGGCTGCATTGCGGAGGCCATATGTCAAAGATCTAGACAAATGCAAGAAAAATGCTTGCAATCCCTTAGAGTTGGTTGTTCTGAGACCTGAAAATTGGAAACGAGGATTCCGATTTGGTCTACGAATTGCAGGGTCTGGATCAGATCCAGGAACCATAATATATATAAGATTAAATACCCAAGCCCATAAATCATCCAAGTACCATATCCATGACACATTCTATGAAGCCATGCATGTAAATAAGTTTGAAATTCCCCATCCCTCTCAGAACTTATTTTTAGAATTAGCTGGAGCAGTAGTATCCAGTCTAAAAATCTCAGATTGTTACTTTTGTGGGGGGACACAAATGGGTGACCAATGGCCATGGGAAGCCCAAGAATTGAATTACTCAATGACTTACAATCAAACTGAACTACATAAGACTACCAGCGAATGGGTGTTAGCGCACTCAATAGTTGGACGTCTTTGCTATGCACGAACTGGACCCCAGTTCAAACAACAGGTAGGACAGCTGGTCTGTCTTAGCCAGAAGTTCTATAATGACACTACCAAAAAGACGTCTTGGTGGTCAGGAATTAAAGAACCTGAACCACCTAACCCATTAGCTAGATTTCCTGAGCTTTCTCATTTATGGACAAATCTTGCCAAGCCTCATGCCTGGCAAGCCCCACTTGGCCTATATTGGATCTGTGGAAACCGAGCATATGCCTGACTCCCTACACACTGGGGAGGGGCGTGTGTCTTAGGGACCATCAGACCTTCTTTCTTTCTTTTAAACACGGAACATGGAGAACAATTAGGATACCCAGTGTACACAACTAATCACAGACACAAAAGAGCACTGAGACAGAAGAGAGCACCCCTCCAGGTAGGCAAGTGGGAAAAGTGGAAGGGTGATGATTGGCCACCAGAAAGAATCATTGAATATTATGGGCCTGCCACTTGGAATGATGATGGTATGTGGGGATATCGAACCCCAATCTATATGATTAATCGTATTATCCGCTTACAAGCAGTAGTTGAAATAATAACCAATGAGACTAGCCAAGCTCTTACACTTTTAGCTAGACAGAGTACCCAAATGTGTACTGCTATATATCAAAACCGCTTAGCACTTGATTATTTGTTGGCAGCTGAAGGAGGAGTATGCGGTAAGCTGAATTTAACTAATTGTTGTTTAAAAATAGATGATAAAGGTCAAGTAGTTGAAGAAATTGCTGAAACTATGCGAAAGCAAGCTTATGTGCCGGTACAAACTTGGCATTCACTAAAGTTTCTTAACTGGTTTGCTGGTCTTTTCTCATGGCTAGGAGGACTTAAAACTTTCCTTATACTAGTACTAATAATCATTGCTGTCATTTTACTGTTACCATGTATAATCCCATGTTGTATGCGTTCTATTCATAGTGCTATTGAAAGTACAGTAGAGCGGAAGACCGCAACTAAGATTATGGCCTTATACCAACCTAAACCTCCTGCATATAGTCGGAATCCTCTGACCATGATATAACCGTTTTAAGTGATTTAATTCTCACACCTTATTAAGTAATAGGGTGAGACTAATCAAAGGGGGGAATGTGGCAGGAATGGAGCAAAAGTCTATAAAAGTTGTTGTTTTGCCAGAGAACATTGCTCAGCCATTTTGAATTTGATTCTGCTTGAGTCTTGTGCACAAATAAATGATTTGGACCTTCTGAACAGACTCCTGGTATCATTGGTTTGTCTGCGCTCTGCTGCTACACTACTACATATAGAATTTTATTATTTACTGGTCTAACTAATTTTGAGCAACTTTGCAAAGCCAGCAGCAATGGTAAGGAAGATATTTGATGAATATAGCAATAAGTCCGTTGATGAACAAATGAGACTTTTTAACTCTAGAGCACAATTTCAATACGTGCATGTCCTAGTTAGCAGTGGAAGAGCTCCAGGCTGAGAGCGTGAGTTTATGGTTCTTCCTTACAGCTTAACTCAACAATATGAAAGTGTGACAGATTTGTACTGTGAGCTCTATAAGAGCACACTGAGTTAAGATATAGAGAGAGCAGTGAGGACATTTTAATAAATTCATTGGTAGATATTTCTCTGTTCTTGGTATTGATCTACAATTGAAATATTTCAGCTCACTTTTCTGTACTTTTGGCTGATTGGAAACAGAAAGGTTTAAACTTTCTTTTTCATTTACAGAAAGATAAAGCTTTTTAAATTATAGTTTGCTCATATTAAGTTAACTCCAGTTAAGTTGATCTACTCAGTTCTATGTATGTTTAAGTTAAATTATTATCTGTAAACCACCTTGGCAATCTGATAAGGTGGTATATAAACCAGTTAAATAAATAATAAATGATTAATGTTGTTGATGTACAGAGTTATCCCCAATTTATGTCCAAGTTAATTCTCCTGTTCATTGTAAATGCCCTACCGGCATAATACCGTTATATGTAAACCGCGCTGATTTTTAAGGGTGCGGTATATAAGAACAATAAAATAAAATAAAATAAATAAATAAATAAATAAATTGTGATCTTAAATTCAAAATCTATCTGCCTTCCTATATTGCTATATACTATTTTTAAATTTAAGCTCTTATTTTCTCAGGGTTCACTCAAAACAAAGTGCAGAAAGGAAAGAAAGAGGCAGAGAGGAAGGAGAATCTAGAGAGATGAGATGAAGCAGAAAGTGAGGGCATAATAAAGCCAGAGGGGAGAGGAACAAGGAAGAAGAGCCTCAGGGGCTTTTCTGGATTGAGCAGTGTCTGGCACATTTCTTCTATTTTCTCTCTATGCAGCGTGTGTTTCAGAGGGTGGGTGGCATTGCCTGGCACTGCGTCCCTTGCTACCCACCTCCTGCCAGTCTCCTACCTGCTGAGCAGAAAGCCCTGCAGCCATTCTCCTGCCCTTCCCACAGCACCAACTCCAGCCCTAACTCTCTGCAGGGCCCCCTAGGCTGCAGCTTTGCAGGATCAGAGCTTGCTCTCAACTTCTCTCTGGTGTTGCAGGATATCAGTACTGACTGAACAGTACAGTAAGCACCGCCCCTTCCAGAAGGAGGTGATGTCACAAAGGCTGTCCTACAGCTGAAGGCATGGATGCTGGGAAATGTAGTTTTACTGTGCTCTTTAGCTAAAGGGAGACTGTGAATGGTGAAAAATGTAGTCCTCTAATATTTTAAATAAAAGCTAAATCTTACTGTGGCGAAAAGGAAGAAGGGGAGAGAAGAAAGAAAGTAGAAAATGGAAGGGAGGGGAGAGAGAGACAGAGATCCATCTTCTCCAGAATGAGAGAAAATCAAAGAATGAGCATGAAATACTCTCTATAATCTTGGCGATAAAGAGGTGACTTAGCAACAAAATATATTGTATCCTGCCACCAGGCAAGACATATGAACTGACCCAGAACAAATATGAACCTGTACCAAATTTCTACTTGATTTTACTTTAACCTACTGTGGTAGGCGAAGGCCTATGATCCATGCTGCTTGAACTGAACAGACAGGCCTAAGTAGCATGACCTGTAAATGAAGCCTGTGGTTAGGCCAAGAGGAATGAAAACCCCACCAGAATGCTTCTATCATAGAATAGAAACAAAACTAAGCATAACCAAGCATAGCTAAGCAGAAACGAAACTTAGAAGAGATAGAAAAACAATTTTAATTGGAACTGATAAGATGTGTGAAGCTTCTATGGAATTAATTAACTTTGCTGAAAGAAAAGTTACAGTGCCCTGCTTTCCCATATGTTTTGGTTAGCCAGTGACCTTGGAAGAGAATTGTATCAAGAGTCTAAGAACTGACCATTGTAATGGGGACTGTAAGGGGGGCAACCAGGTGCTGAGCCCAGACCAAGGTCCTCATTGGATGACTACGTAATGGTACCGGGACCAATAGATGGGATAGAAGGGGTTACTGGGACCAATGAAAAGTTTGCCTATGTCCAGAATGGAGAAGAAGGCTATAAAAGTTGTTGTTTTGCTAGAAACCATTGCTCAGCCATTTTGAATGTGATTCTGCTTGAGTCTTGTGCACAAATAAATGATTTGGACCTTCTGAACAGACTCCTGGTATCATTGGATTGTCTGCGCTCTGCTGCTACTTATTCTTGGTGCGTTGGCAGGGAACGTGTGGTTAGTAGAGGTATATGAGCCAATATACCACGACTTTCCGCCTCTACAGGTTTGGTCCTGCCGGGATCGTGCCCTCCCGACGTGGGCTCGGCTCCCAGGCGCCACCGGTCCAGTTGCATCGGAGGGAGCTGGGCCAGGCCTCGGCGGGTGCTGTACCCGGTTGGAGCCAACACCTCGAACCCGTGAGGGGAGTCCGAGGTCCAACTCATGGGCTTGCTTGGGAACAGGGACCGGATCCGGTGAGTATAGTTTTGATTTGGTATGTCTAGACAGATGAGTCAGAGCAGAACTGCTGTTTGTAACTTTGGAATTTGGTATTTGGTAAGAGAGCTTGATCACCTCTCAAGACGGTCCGATTAACCCTGCATGAGTATGCGCAGGGTGAAACTATTGTCTTTTTGATTTTGACTTCGAATTCGAAATTTGATATAGCCTAGTCAGAAGAGACAGGCTTGAGCTCTTGGGAACTTGGAAAAGCCGGCATAACTTGTATAACTTTGGTATAGCCTAGTCAGAAGAGACAGGCTTGAGCTCTTGGGAAATGCTAGCATGTTTGTTGTTCTGTGTGTCTTTGTTTTTTGGTATTTGTTGAAACCACGAGTTTCCCTTCTAGTATAGAGTCACTGTAAAATCAAGAACATGTCTCACTCATTCAGTCTCCTTCCTACAGTACAGCGTGAGACTGACAAGGGGCGTGTCTGTGCAGAGGTGCCTTTTAACCCTATGAAGGCATGTTTTCAACGTTCTGCTGCTGGGCTAATTGGAGCTTATTTTAGGACAATTATACCTGTTTTTATTTACTTTGTTTTAATAGTGATGTTCATTCTACTATGGTCATGTATTATATACCATTCCATAGGAATATTTAGTCAGAATTTTAGTTTTGAAGGTCGTATTAACCTCATCGGAGCTCCGTAAACTGTTCTTAGTTATATTCTCTGCTCTGTCCGTAAAGTTTTAGTGTGCAGGGTGAGATTACTTACTCTGGTCAGATAGGCTGCTAGGTATCATACATTTGTGGGCTTAGCTTTGCCCTGTGTTTTATGGTTCAAACAGAAATGATAGAGAAACTAAGCGAACTGCTTTGGGTTTTTTCCCTTTGACCTACAAAGTAATTATTAGATCACGACTTGACACTGATTTAAATTATTCTTGCTGGCATGTCTGTGTGCTTGTGAAACTAAGTTGTTTCCTTTCGTTTCCAGTGAGCGAAGGGGTGTGGCTTTCACACAGCTTGCTAGAAGAAGGAAAAAATGAAAAGTCTCTTGCTTGTTTAAAATAAAGGATTCATTCAATCAAAGTGTGACAGGAGATGAATTTATAATTAGTTTTCTAGTTATTATTTTACAGCTGTGATAACTACAGTGACTCAGAAGTTCTTTTGTTTTTGAAGTATATCTGTCGTTTCAAAAACTAACTGACACGGACAAGAGAGAGCAAATAAAGTGTTTTTCCTTTGACCCTTCGAGGTTAAGAACCTTGGGGGACGGTGCAGCCTTCTGCGTTGGAAGTGTACCAGATTGCAACCT
This sequence comes from Ichthyophis bannanicus, assembly GCA_033557465.1. Taxonomy (NCBI): domain Eukaryota; kingdom Metazoa; phylum Chordata; class Amphibia; order Gymnophiona; family Ichthyophiidae; genus Ichthyophis; species Ichthyophis bannanicus. The sequence continues at coordinate 119,628,611 of CM066031.1, forward strand.
GAGAATGAATGGTTTAAATTCTGAGTGAATAAGAAATTGTGTTAGGATTTTATCTTTGAAATCTGTACTAGTGACTAATGACGACCTTTACAATTCAGGATAAATTCATCTGTTTTTCTGTATTTGAATTCTGTGTGTCTGTGTCCAGAGGACACAGAGGACAGAGGACTTTTTTTTTTGAAAGTCTTTTAAATTTCAAGACGTTATTTCCTGATATACTGTGGCAAGCACCTGATAGAAGACATATTTATTGTTAAAATAAGGGGTGTATATGCATTCTAGATATCCACCAACGCTATGGAAAAGTATCCATTTCATGTCTCTTGAATATCTGCTTTCTGAACTGTAAGATTTAATAAAATAAAATAATAATTTCTTTTGCAGAGACATGCAGACTACGGCTGGCAGTTAGTTTCCATGCTAAGTAATTTCATTCCAGTTATACATAACAGATAGCTATAGTTCTCTCTATAAGAATCGATGTTATAACATGTTGCAAAATAATAGTTTTATATTTTAAGAACTGTATCTAAATTGTTCCTGTTTGGAATAAGTAAGCAGCTCCCCAAGAAGCCCCGGCTCCGTTCAGAGTGCTTAAGGGGGGGGAGGGGGCCCAGTCCACCGATGATGTCATCCCCTGGTAGGCGTGAACTAATGTGCCCACAGCAGAGAAGTAGAACATAAAAAAAAAAAACCCTCCCGGATAGAGCGTTGCTAGGAGAAACAGTGTGGGCCTAGGGCGGGGAGGGGGGGGGGGACTCCTCCCTGCAGATTCCCAAGTAGTTTGCCAGCCAGTCAGCTGACCAGACTTGTTTAGGTGCCTTTCCCTCTGCCACTGATTTACTGAACTGAAAGCTTTAGGATTTAATTGAACAAATGAACAGTATTATTCAGACCCATCAGTCTTGAGAACCCCAAGTGGAATCCAAATAGTGCAGGCAGCCCTCACTATATACCCCATGCAATCCAGCAGCCCAGGAGAATTTGCGTTTTTGTCAGTCAGTCCCAGAGAGATAAAACAGAAATTGCAGAAACTGGATGGATTTGCGGGCATGATAGTTAATGGAAGTTGATCAGAAAGTATGTGAATTGTTGAATGTGATAGAGAAAGTAAGTGTAAAGATGGAGAAGAGAACAGATCTTCTTGCTGATACTTTAGTTGAATGATGTGGAGGAGGTTATCCTGATCGAAGGAGCAGAGGAAGTAAAAACTGGGTGTGAGTCAGTGCGCCCATTGCAGAGAAGGACATTAGAGAAGTGAATGCCCTATCTTGACTCCACCCCAGGGGGAGGAGGGAGTACTTGATTTAAAAAGCCAGCCGGAGAGGGCTACAGCATGAATGAAGACTAGGCCAGACCGGACTCTTAAGTTTCCCTGGGTCCCCAGGAGCCTATGGTCAGTTTGAAAATAGGGACCAATATATGGACTTTATGGGGAATACAGGAGCAGAATACTAAAGCCAGTAGCCCCTGTGTTTTTCTCGAGGCATCACCATTATCAGAACTACTGGGGCTAAGGCCACAAAGCCTTTTCTGCAGAACCGCATGTGTGAACAAGGGGGACAGAAAATAATGCACCAGTTCCTGTATATGCCTGAGTGCCCTATTCCACTTTTTGGAGCCGAGATCTGCTTGCAAAGCTTCAGGCACAGATATCCTTTGCTGGAGAGAGAGAAATGCAAATGACTGTGAACCCAGAGCCCTGCTGGATTGATGGTGCTGACTGTTCCCCGAGAAGAGAAGTGGCGGTTCTATAGCACACCTCCAGTCAAGTCAACAAGTTCCTGTATACCTACCAACCCTATAGCCCCACCTGGAGTATGGGCAGAAGATAATCCACCTGGCCTAGCAAAGAACATAGTCCCTGTCATCGTCACCCTCAAGCCAGAAGCGGAACTAGTGCATGTGAAGCAGTATCCTCTTCCCTGACCAGCCATTGCAGGAATCCACTGCCATTTAATGAAACTGCTGAAGTATGGACTTCTCAAGGAATGTCAGTCACCTTGGAACACTCACCTTCTCCCAGTGAAGAAGCCTGGAACAGGGGATTATCGTCCAGTACAGGACCTGAGCCCAAGACCCCACTACAGGAAGGCGGGGCCAACTCACCTGGATAAGATTACCTCAAGGATTCAAGAACTCGCCTCACTCAGCAAAAGATTTGACAAGTTATCCAGTAATTCCAGGAGAAAGAATTCTACTTCAATATGTGGACAACTTGCTCATAACCACCAACTCAGAAAGTGAATGTCTACAGGCCACCAGTGAACTCTTGCACCTTTTTAATGAGGCTGGATACAAAGTCTCAAGAGGTAAGGTGCAATTAAGTCAAACAAGTTAAATACCTAGGATTCCAGTTGTCCAGCGGAATTCGACACCTGGGACCAGAATGCAAAGAAGCTGTATGCAGTATTCCTACTCCAACCACCAGGAGGCAAGTGAGAGCCTTCTTGGGTGCCACAGAGTATGTTGTATATGGATCCCCAATTTTGCGCTGCTAGCAAAATCATTGTATCAAGCTACCAAAGGAATGGAAAAGTCTCCATTGGAATGGGGACTTGAACAGGATGCAGCCTTTTGATCTTTGAAAACCACTCTGATGTTATCACCAACTCTGGGTCTACCAGATGTCCAGAAACCTTTCAGTCTCTATGTTCATGAATCACAAGGAAATGTTCTAGGAGTGTTGACTCAATCTCTTGGACCTTATTTGAGAAGCTGTTACAGCTACAGCCTTCCTAGTGAGCAAAACTAACAAGATCACTTTGAGACAGAATCTTCCAGTTACTGTATCACACTCTGTTCTAACCAATATGAAACACAAAGGAAACTACTAGCTAACAAATCTACGAATGTTGAAGTATCAGAGTATGTTGCGTGGAAAACCCCCAGATACAACTGAAGGTCAGTCAAGCTTTGAATCCTGCTATGTTGTTACCAGTTGGTCTTGATCCCTTGATCATGACTGTTTAGAAATTATGGACACTGTATTCTCAAGCCGCCTGGATTTGACTGATGTCTCTCTGGAGAACCCTGAACAGACTTCTTTGTGGCTGAAGGCAGTTTCATCATCAATGGACATTGTTGTGCTAGATATGCAATGGTGACCCCTGATTTGGTAGTTGAGTCCTCAGCCCTGGCCCCAGAAACTTGACCACAGAAAGCTGAACTGATAGCCCTCACTAGAGCACTAACAATAGGAAAAGGGCTCTGTCTAAATGTGTACCCAGATTCCAAGTATGCCCTTACAACCTTGCATGCACATGGGACCTGTACAAATAATGAGGGGTGGATAACCTTAGGAAGCAAGTCCATTAAGTATGGCCCCAAGATATTGACATTATCAGGTGCATACTACCTACAACTTTCAAAACTTTAGGAAAAGTAGAATGTATGAATAGAACCTTGAAATCTCAGTTGTCCAAACTTTGCCAAGAGGTTTACCTGAGGTGGCCCCAGGTTCTTCCTATAGCCCTTTTTAGGATATACTTAGCCCCTGCTAAGTCTTTAGGAGTTCCCACTTTTTGAGATTCTGAGAATCTGTAGCCTATTTATAGGGAATAAAAGGAGATGTGAGACAGATAGGATCTGAAATTATTAGACATGAACTATTGGTTTTAAGTTCTGTTTTGCAGAGTCTTCATACATGGGTACAAAATCGATCACCCATCAATTTGCCTGAACCCCTGCATCCTTTCAAGCCTGGAGTCTCGGTTTGGATCAAAGAGTGGAGAAGGATACCGTTAGCCCTGCATTGGAAGGGACCCTATGTTGTCATCCTGTCAACTCCAACTGCAGTAAAAGTTGCAGAATTCGAACTTTGGATCCATCATAGTCGAGTAACGCCAGCAACTGTTTCTGAACCTGATCACTGGACTACTGTACAGCATCCTGAGACTCCATTGCGCCTCACCCTACGACAACAGCCACGGACCTAAGACTTATTGGTCCCTCGGAAACTGCACTATTTCAAGACTGTTTGTTTCTCCGAAGGTAAGCATCGCAGCTGGAGAAAGCTGCAATCAGCAGAAATAGACAGTGTTGTTAAGAAATTGGAGTCTTCTAAGAGACTGTGTTCAAATGCTCTGATCTCCTAAAGGCCAATAATAGCCTGGGAGACTGTACTATGATATTTTAAGAACCTGAGACATCCCAGAGGACAGTGATACTTTGGAATCTACAGCCCTACTCCTGCCACAAAGCTGGTAGGTCTACGTACGGCAGAAGCTTGAGGATCTACAATCAACTCTACATTGTTATCTATTGTGGAAGCCGACAGTTCCACCAATTTTCCAGAGACTATGCCCATTATGAATTCTTATTATTCTTTATTCTGGCAGCAGCCTTGGAGTGCTTTTAAAATGACTTTTGCCTTACCTCCCTGTGCAGCCTGTATAAGTGCCACACGGCCTTCAGACCGGACCACAACTTACTATGACGGTTGGACAGCTGGACTGTCTAAATCAGAAGTTTTACAAACAGCACAAAGAAGACATCTTGGTGGTCCGGCATAAATGCTCCTGAACCTTCTAATCCTTTAGTTCTTTTTCCCACTCTTGCCAAATTATTGACTCTGACTATCTGCTTGTTGCTCCCTTGTTTCTTGCCACTTTGCTTGTGAATGATAACTTCAGTTATTAATAGCACTGTAGAGCGTAAGGCAGCTACAAAGATACTAGCTATGTGGAACTACTACCCTATCCCACAGAGTGATATCTTTACCTAGTATTATGTGATTTGATTCTCACCCTTTCTCACTTGCGGGTGAGAATAATCAAAGGGGGGAATGTGGTAGGCGAAGGCCTATGATCCATGCTGCTTGAACTAAACAGACAGGCCTAAGTAGCTTGACCTGTAAATGAAGCCTGTGGTTAGGCCCAGAGGAATGAACCCCCCCCCCCGAATGATGCCACCATAGAATTGAAACTTAACTAAGCATAACCAAGCATAGCTAAGCAGAAACGAAACTTAGAAGAGATAGAAAAACAATTTTAATTGGAACTGATAAGATGTGTGAAGCTTCTATGGAATTAATTAACTTTGCTGAAAGAAAAGTTAAAGTGCCCTGCTTTCCCATATGTTTTGGTTAGCCAGTGACCTTGGAGGAGAATTGTATCAAGAGTCTAAGAACTGACCATTGTAACTGGGGACTGTAAGGGGGGCAACCAGGTGCTGAGCCCAGACCAAGGTCCTCATTGGATGACTACGTAATGGTACCGGGGACCAATAGATGGGATAGAAGGGGTTACTGGGACCAATGAAAAGTTTGCCTATGTCCAGATATGGAGAAGAAGGCTATAAAAGTTGTTGTTTTGCTAGAAACCATTGCTCAGCCATTTTGAATGTGATTCTGCTTGAGTCTTGTGCACAAATAAATGATTTGGACCTTCTGAACAGACTCCTGGTATCATTGGATTGTCTGCACTCTGCTGCTACACTACTACTACTACCACTACTATTTAGCACTTATATAGCGCTATGCATGCAGCGCTGTACAGAATACATATAAAGTCAGTCCCTGCTCATCACAGCTCACAATCTAGTCAAGACAACACAGAGTAATAGTCAATTCAGGGGGAAAAACAGGATATGGCATTTACAATTCGGGGCAAAACAAAATAAGGCAATAACAATTTAGACATGACAAGTGACGGGAGACAGGACAAGACAAAGGCTAAAAGTCATTACAAAGGATGGCAGTCAGGTCAAGACAAAGGCTAAAGTCAGGATCTGAAAGTGACAGTGAAGAGGTGGGTTTTCAACCTGGACTTGAAGAGGGCCAGGGAGGGTACCTGGCGTATAGACACAGGTAGGTTGTTCCAGGCGTAGGGTGCAGCAAGGTGGAAGGAGCAAAGTCGGGAGTTAGCGTTACGAGGTGAAGGGCCTAGATAGAAGTAAGATATGAAGGAATTGTTAGAAGTTCCCGAGAGGGGATGTCGGGAGAGATAAGAGATGATAGGTAGTGAGGAGCTGCAGAGTGAATACATTTATAGGTCAGGAGGTGAAGTTTGAATTGGATGCGGAAGTGGATAGGGAGCCAGTGCAGCGACTTGAGAAGAGGAGTAAAGTGGGCAATGGCGGAGGCTGGCGGGAAGATTAGTTAGAGCAGCATAATTTTGAATAGATTGAAAGGGGGAAGGCCTTTCTTTTTACCGAGCCAATGGAGTGGTTTAAGTGACTTGCCCAAGGGCCACAAATGACCACTTGCCAAGAAAACCCAGGAGCTTCTGGGTCGACAGGAGGTCAGGCACTGACTTGAAGGCACACTATTGGCATTTTTGAAGGGGGAAGAGATGGGCTCACAGGGAGACCAGCAAGGAGTAACTGTTGCAGTAAGTTTCGGACAGCGGAGGAAAAGATTAAGGAGTGGACAAGCTTTTAGTAAGTGTGTTCAGAAAGGAAGGGATGGATTTGCTCAATGTAGATGGAAAAGAAGCAGTAGCAGTAAGGTTCTGAGCTATGAGCTGGATATGTGTGGAGAAGGAGAAAGAGAGGAGTCAACGCATAACTCCAGATTGCGGGCCGAGGGAAACAGGAAGGATCATAGAGCCATGTCATGGAGGGACTGAGAAGGGAGGAAAGAGGAGGGGTCGGAGTTGGGGGGAAACGATAAAGGGGGTCAGTCTTGCCCATGTTCAGTTTCAAGAGGCGGTGAGACATCCAGGCCAGCGATGTCCGATATAAAAAGGCAGAAATCTTTGGTCTGGATTGCTGGAGGGGATATTAGGGGTAGAGAGGTAGATTTTGGGAGGGTCATCAGCATAGAGATTGGTACTGAAAGCCATGGGATGAGATAAGCGCACCAAGGGATTGGGTAATAGAGAGAGAAAATGAGCAGACCAGGACGGATCCCTGGGGTATACAACCACATGGAGTGGGGTGGGGTAGAGGAGGAGGAGCCACCAGCGCATACACCTAAAGGAAGCGATGGGAGAGGTTAGGAGGAGAACCAGGATAGTACACGAGCCCTTGATAACCAAGCGAGGGACGCGGTGTCGAGGAGAAGGGTTTGTGGTCAACAGTGTCAAAGGGCGGGGCCAGATGAGGTTGAGGAAGGATGAGGGACAGAGTAGAGGCCCTTAGATTTAGCCAGGAACAAATCGCATGGAGGACTTTTGAAAGAAGGCCGTTTCAGCTGGGAGTATAAGGGATGGGAAGCCAGGATTGTAGAGGGGTCCAGGAGGGCCTGAGAGGTGCAGGGAAGTCGAGGGGCAGCGACGGTGGACTGCACGTTCTAAGTAGTTTTGATTGAAAGGGGAAGGAGGGATGGAGATGGAGTGGGGCGATAGTTCACCCAAGACAGGTGGCTAATCGCGTGAAGGGTTTCTTTTTGAGTGAGAGGTGTGACACGGCATGTTTGAAGTTTACGGGGTGGACAGTTGCAATGGAGAGTGTAAATGGTTGAGAATAAGAGAGATGGCAGGGACAACAGTGGGGGAGATGGGGTTCAGGAGTGTGGGTGGGGGATAGGATGAGAGGAATAGGTGGTTGGGTATGGAGGACGGCAAGAAGGAGGTTGGGCGGTTTCATCTTCAGAGAGTGTAGGGAAGAAGGAAAGGGTTAGCAGAGTGAAAGTATGGATGGGGGGCGGTAGAGGTTTAGAATTGTGGGAGGGTACCTATAGAACATAAGAACATAAGATATTGCCATACTGGGTGTCAGGACCAAGGTCCATCAAGCCCAGTATCCGTTTCCAACAGTGGCCAATCTTCGGTTTCATAAGTAACTAGCAGTTAGAATGAGGAGGTGGGGAATTGGAGGGTAATCTTGGAGGATTTTGTCATGACAAGTAGTCGGCCAGGGTGTTGGGCAGAAAGGGAAGGGGAGGGCGGGACAAGGGGTGGGGCGGCCCTTGAGGAGAGAAGGAGGCGTATAAGTAAAGACCCCCCCACCCCCCCCTGGCGGCGAGGATCAAGAGGCTAAGAGAGTTAGTCAGATAAATGTAGTATATTGTGTTTGGCAAGTGACAATGGCTGACTGGAAGGTGCCAAGCACGGAATTTGAAGTGTAGAAGGTCTTCGGGGGAGTGGGATTTTGATCCAAGCACGTTTTAGCAGAATGGTGGCACAGGCTTGCGGAAATAGGTGAGCTGTGGTTGAAAGCCAGGGCTGGGTGCAGAACGTCTAATAGGGAGTGGGGTGTGGGTGGGGCAAGGAGTCTCCAGAGCCGAGAAAAGTGCAGAATTATAGGAAGGTTACTGCCTCGATTGAGAGATTTGGAGGACATAATGGAGGAAAGAGATGGAGAAAGAAATGGTGGTGGACGGGACAAGTCAAAGGCTCAATTATTATGAAGGTTTCTATATGTCCGGAGGAGACAGGAGGAGGTAAGGTTGAGACAGCGGAAAGCTGAAGATTAAAGCTTAAAAGGTGATGGTCAGATGATGGAAGGAGTGAGTAGTTACGGAACAGTCATGAGGGAGGAGAAATTACGAAAGAATGAGTATCAGGTCAAGGCAGTGGCCGTGCTGGCCGGTGGGGGCAGTATAACAAACAATAGTTGGAGGTCAAATGAGGAAGGTGAGGGCGAGGAGCTTTTAAAGCATGGGGAATCGGAGGGTGTTTTGTATCGAAGAGTGAATGTTAAAATCGCCAAGAATAAGAGTGCGGGAAGAGGGATCCCAGGAAAGACGGAAAGCCAGGAGTCGAAGTACGGTAAGGAAGGTGGATGAGGAGGGATTTGTCGGCGGGGGGCGAGTAGATAACAGCTACTCGGAAGGGGAAGTGGTGAGAAGAGGCGAATGGAATGGACTTCCAAAAGAGAGGAAAAGGAGTGAGAATGACTGGCAGCAGGAGGGGTTGGAGATGGCAAGAATGTTAGAAAGTAGAAGGACCCCAAACACACACCCACCGCGGCCTGCCTGTCGAACGAGGGTGTATGGGAGAACTGGTAGCCCCCGTGATCAGAGAGAAGCAAGCAGATGCGGTTATCATCTGGGAGGAGCCAGGTCTCAGTTAGGGCGCAGAAGATGTAGAGCGTTAGAGATAAAGAGATCATGAGTAAAAGCAAGGTTATTAGAGACTGATTGTGCGTACCATAAGGCACATGAGAACGGGAGTAGTGGACGGGGGCGAAAGAAGAGGGATCATGGATGAGGTTGGACAGGTTACGTAAGAAATTTCTTTTCAGAGTAAGAACAGAGGTCTAAGGGGATGGTTAGTGCGGATCTCTTGCCCGGGGGTAGGTTGAGGTAAGACAGAGGATCTCGAGGAGCCAGGGTAAGGGTGGGTATCTCTGGATGAGTGAGCCTTCCATGAGGCAGAGGAGAGAGAGCCAGAGGGGGGAGTGGAAGGGGAATGAAGGGGGATATTGATGGATATTGGACATGTTTTACGTGAGGATCCATTCTTTAGCGTGCACGACAGGAATTTTGCTGCGGAAGCCAAAAACGCGCAATTTTGCTGCGGCAAGCACAAAAACGCGAAAAGAAAGACCTTTTCAAAGTACATTCGTAGCAAAAAACCGGTGAGAGAGACGTTTCAGATTGTCCATTAGATGATAAAGGGGTTAAAGGAGAGCCACTAAGAGGCGACAAGGCCATAGCGGAGAGGACTGATGAATTCTTTGCTTCGGTTCTCTTACTTGAGGAAGATGTAGGGATGGTACCCATGACTGAAGTGGTATTTAAAGGTGTGTGGAGAATTGAAGGAAATATCGATACATCGGGAAGATGTCTTTACAACTATTAGATAAATGAAGAGTAGCAAATCACCTGGGCCGGGATGGGTTATACATCCAAGCGGTGTTGGAAAAGAAACTTGAAATTTGAGATGACAGGACCTGCTATCAGTAGTAAATCTGTGATACTATCATTAAAATCAATCTCGTATACACTGAGGATGGCGGATCGCCAATGTAACACCAATTTTTTTTATTTTTTTTGTTTAAATTCTTTATTTTCGTTTTATAACAACAAAGGAACAAGGGAAGACATACAGCTCTAAAAGAAAGATCCATAAAGTGTAATACATACACCACAAGTAAACCCCTGCCACCCCCCTCCCCCCTGCTTCTTCTCTAGATAAACTAATCATTCCCGAACGCGGGCGTGGACTTACAGTATCTGTGTCACAAAACCTAACGGTGATCTGAAACCTGATTGAGTCGTGCACATTATACAGGCCATGTTTGGAACAATGAGCAGATTGTACCTCATCATTAAGCATCTGCCATTTAGACAAGCGGAGAGTGAGTCTTCGGGCATGGGGAATAGCCTCTCCTTCGAGGTATCTGCTCATATTTACTACTATAAGCAGACGAGGTTCCACCATTCATTGACAGTAAGTCGAAGAGCTATCCTTCCAATTCCTCGTGATTACAGCATTTATGGCTATACCCAGCATGAAGTCAAGGAGGGGAAAGCGACCCTTCTTAGGAAGAGACGGGACCTCCGCCACAGAAGCGGAAAGTCTCCACGGATCTTCCAAGAGAGAGGCTTCATGAAGGTGTAAGATAAATTGAATACAACCCCAAACCCGCCCCCAATAAAACCTGTAGTTGAGGCCATTCATAAAAATAACATGAGCGACAGGTTCCCACAGCAGTATGGCAAGACCAACACTGGTCCATAGCAGTGGGGTTCCATTTGGCTATTTTTGGGGGGATAAAAGAATCTGTGTGTGTACAAAAAAGAAGAGAGTTTGGGTTAACCGAGGCAGAACGGGAAAGCCGCCATAATTTGCTCCAAAAAACGCTCCATTGCACAGGGTTTAAAGTGGTGTGCAGTTCGCGCTCCCAGGCTTGTTGGGCTCTAAAATGTCGCCGTGTCTGTACCCTTGACATAATATTTTATAAAAGTTAGAGGTGACCCCATGTGTACTACTAATAGAGCGGAACTCTCTCTAATAGCCCCATTCATCAGTAGGTGGCAGAGGGCGGCATGCTCCTAGGCACTTTTGAGGCAGTTGTTGAAGCTGCATCAATTGAAAGTTAGTGTTTCGCTGGTAACGCAAATTCCTTTTGTAACTCAGAAAAGGTTTTCCAACGAGAGGCCAGGAAGAAAAGCTGTTGGGGTGTCCAGATCCCCCTTGAGTACCAGGGTTTACATGCTATCGTTCTATTTAGGACAAAAATAGCAGCATGATCTGAAATATGTTGGGAGTGAATCGTTGCAGTAGTCCACCGGAGGAACTAACAGTTTTGATATTGAGAGAGAAGGCTATGCGAGACTGGGATTGGTGAGGGGAAGAGGAGAAGGTGATGAAGTCAAGCTCATTGGGGTGTAGTCGCCTCCATAGATAAAAGAAAGACACGATCTTTGATCAGGTGAGGTAAGCGTGGTGTGAATCTTGGGGGCACCACTTGTCATAGGCGGCTGTGTGTCAATCAGGGGATCAAGTACTTAGATTGAAATCCCCCAAAATTACCAAAGAAAGTATTAGAAGAGGCCTGAGCAACCTGAGCAATGGGAGCAAAAAAGGCAGGGTCATCAACATTAGGAGCGTTAAAGGCATCTACATGTAACTTCAAGGCTACCTATATTGAGAGGGAACTCTGGACCAATCTACCTTCTGTAGTCGGAGCTAGTCGCAAGTAATAGTAGCATGCAAAGATTTCATAACCAGATATCGGCAACCCCACATTTCTTAGAAACGGCTGGGGAATAGGACGGCCACCATGTAAGGTTTAATAAATGAGTTTAAGAGTTTCCTGCGAATTTAAATGCGTTTCTTGGAGAAAAAATCAGATCCGCAAAATTCCTGACTTAGGTAACTTAGGATTTTCTTCCGTTTTATAGGATTATTGATTCCTTTTACGTTCAATGAGAAAA
>CM066031.1:119640880-119676082 GCA_033557465.1 Ichthyophis bannanicus
TAATTTTGTATGTGGCAACTGCAAATAAGACTTCAAAATAACTCCTTTATTGTGTAGATGTAGTGGGCATGAGATGATATTCAGATGTGCTGGAGTATCAAGTAAAGTAGCTCTGATTTATGTAACGCCTCAAGTAGCTATAATCCCAGGTTTGAACTGCATTTATATACTGCTTTTCACCGCTTTGACCCGGTGAAAAGCGGTATATAAATGCAGTTAAATAAATAAATAAATAAAGTGAAATTAGTTTTGACTTCTGCAAGCTTGAATCTGCTGGATGGTAATCTAGACTAGTGGTTCCCAACCCAGTCCTCAGGACATACCTAACCCAGAGGCATTAATTCTGCCCAACCCGCCCTGCAGGGCAGGAGGGCCCAGAAAAAAGAGGGATCATTTATAGCTATTTATGTATCTTTGGAGGTGGATTCCCCCTGCTCTTGGAGCCCGTTCAGATATATTGCAAATCTGTCTCATGTGTATTCATTGTGGCTATCCTGAAACCCTGGCTTAAATAATTATTAGATAACTTATAAATAGCTTGCTGCCATCTCTGCAAACTTAAGAGATTGGCTTGATTAAATTGTGAGCTCTGATGAGCAGGGACTGTCTCTTATTTGTTCTTATGTAAACCATGCTGATTTTATATAGCGTGGTATATAAAACCAAATAAATAAATAGTGCCTTGAATCCCATGATTTTTTAATTAGACCAAGAGATTCACCAGACACCTCAAAAAATGGTAACAGATTAGTAAGATAAGGATTTCCTTTTCGAAATCCATGTTGGCTTTCTCCCTTTATATCACCACTATCTACCTGTTCAGTATGTTTAAGTCGGTATAATGGTTTTTTTACTATTTTGACCATCCACCAATTATCAAGGTCATCGGTTACTGTAGTTTCCCAGATCAAAATTGGCTTTATATTGGCCATTCTCTACTCTTCAGGTACTTTCTTATCATTTTTATGCTGAATGACTCCTCCAAATCTATCTACACTTGACATCTCGCTCCTTCACTGCCAAACTCGTATCTCTACTTCCTTATCTGTACTCTTTGCCACTTTGGATGTCTCAACCGCTGCCTAAAATTGAATATATGGCTAAGACTGAAATACGTTTATTTTTTCCTCAAATCCTTCTCCCCCCTTCCTCCTTTCTCTATCACTGTTGACAACAGTCTTCTTCTTCTTCCTGTTTCCTCGGCCCTCAACCTTGGAGTCATCTTTGATGCCTCCCTTTCCATCTCCACACATATTCAACATAGAGTTAAAACCTGTTTATTTCTTTCTGTATCACATTAACAAAATGTGTCCCTTCCTCTCTGAACACACTACTAAGACTCTTGTCCGCTCTTTGGTCACCTCTTGTCTTAACTATTGCAACCTCCTTCTTGCTAGTCTTCCTCAGTGTCATCTCTCTCCTCTTCAATCTATCCAGAAGTCTGCTGGTGGCTAATCTTCCACCAGCCTGAAGACACTCATATAACACCTCTTCTAAAATCACTTCAATGGCTCCCCTTACATTTCTATATCCAATTCAAACTTCCCCGTCTTATAGATAAATGTATTCTTTTCTACTGTCCCTCAATACCTTTCCTCTCTTCTCTCTTCCTACATCCTTCCTTCTCTGTCTTTCTGGCATTCCTAACAGAGGCTATACATTTCAAGCAAAGGTACGAATTTGTGGCTTTATTAATTACTAGCTCTCTCTCTGAGCTCTTAAAAGGGTTTTAGCACATTTTTACAACAAAGTTACATTATTTTTGGTGCTTTCGTTTAAAAGGGGAAATATTTTCTTTAGTGGGGTAGGTTTAAAACTAGTACTGTTCAGATTGGACTTCTGAAGAGTTATCTTTATAGAGAGATAGTTTGAATGTTTTCTTAACTACTTAATTATTGCTCTGGTGAGTCTGCTTTGTCAATAGGTTACTGGAGAAAGGAGGCGGATCCTGGTCTATTTATACGGGGGGGGGGGGGGGGGAGGTGTCACCAAAAGAGTGACGTGCTCAGTCTCCACACATATCCAGCTTGTAGCTAAGATCTGCTGTTTCTTTCTCTACAACATTAGCAAAATCAGCCCCTTCCTTTCTGAACACACTACTAAAATGCTTTATCCACTCCTTAATCACCTCCCGCCTTGACTATTGCAACCTGCTCCTTGCTGGTCTCCCTGCAAACCATTTCTTTCCCCTTCAATCTATTCAACATTCTGCTGATGAATTAATTTTCCACCAGCCTCGCCATGCCCACATTACTCCTCTTCTCAAGTCACTTCACTGGCTCCCTATCCGTTTCCGCATCCAGTTCAAACTTCTCCTCCTGACCTATAAATGCATTCACTCTTTGACTGCTCAGTACCTTTCATCTCTTATCTCCCCTTACAACCCCTCTCAGGTACTTCGCTCTTCTAACAAACTACTTCTATGTAGGCCCTCCACTTGTACTGCTAACTCCAGAATTCACTCCTTTCACCTTGCTGCACCTTACGCCTGGAACAAGCTACCTGTTGTCTATACGCCGGGCACCCTCCCTGGCCCTCTTCAAATCCAGGTTGAAAACCCACCTCTTCACTGTTGCTTTCAGATCTTTGGACTTCTGTGTTTTGTCTTGACTAGATTGTAAGTGCCATGTTTTGTGTTTTGCCCTGATTAAACTGTTGCTCTGTGTTTTTGTCTTTACTAGATTGTAAGCTCTGATGAGCAGGGAATGTCCCTTACATGTCTGTACAGTGCTGTGTATGACTGGTAGCGCTATATAAATGCTCATAGTAGTAGTAGTAGTAGTAGTAGTAGTGTGTAAGTCTTTGGTGCGACCTCATTTTGGAGTATTGTGTGCAATTCTGGAGACCGCACCTTCAAAAGGATATAAACAGGCTGGAGTCAGTACAGAGGGTGGTTATTAAAATGGGTTTAGAGGTCTTCATTATAAAGCCTATAAGAACAGACTTAAGGATCTTAATATGTTACACCGTAGAGGAAAGGTGGGAAAGAGAGAGATATCATTGAGATGCTTAAATACCTCCATAGCATAAATGCACAGGGGGAGAGCCTCTTTCGATTGAAGCAAGTTCTGCTATGTGGGGACATGGGATGAGGGTGAAAGGGGATTTATTTATTTGTTTTATTTATTTAACATTTCTTCTATACCGCGCTATTAAAATCAGCGCGGTGTACATCGAACAAAAGTACTGCAATGTATACAAGCAACATTGAGTTTACAAAGAACAGGGAATTGAACATGGGATAGATTCAGGAGTGATATGCGGAAATATTATCTTTATGGAAAGAGTAGTGGATCCATGGAATTGTCTCCCCAGTGGATGGTGGTAGAGATGAGGACGTTATCTGATTTCAAAAAAGCATGGGACAAACACAGAGGATCTCTAAAGGATAAAAGGGGACTGTTTGTAGTTGTTGATATGGAAGGACAGACTAGATAGGCCATGTGGTCTTTTTTCTTTCCATCATTTTTCTATGTTTCTATGTTTCTCCCATTAAAGTTTCAACATCTGGGATCTTATTTCCCATGCTACAGGCATTTATACACACCGCTTTCCATATGTTGTTCCTTTTACACATTTCCATAAAGATATTTAATGTTTTCACTTACCTAGATGTTTTCTTCCTCCCATCTGCCCAATGAATCTAGTTTAAACCCTCTTCAGTAAATTAGCCAGTCAGCTACTCAAGAAATGGTCGAACCTTTCTTGGACAGATGGATGCCATCTCTGCTTCTGCAACCCTTGGAACAGCATCCCATGGTCCAGGAAACTAAAAATTTTCTTGATGACACCATCCACGCAGCCATGCATTCATCTCCAGGATGTGAGCTTCTCTGCCTTGGCCTTTACTCTCAACAGGAAGGATTGAAGGGAACACCACCTGCATCCCTATCAGCTTCACCCTCTGTCCCAGAGTCATGAAGTCACTTTTTGATATGCCCAGAGGGATACCTGGCAGTATCCATTTCTGCTGACATGGATTAGCAACATTGGGTAATAGTCAGTGGGCTTGATGAGTCTCGGTAAACTATCTGTAACATCTCGGATTTTGGCACACGGCAGGCAGCATACTTCTCTGGACATCATCTGGTCGGCAGCTGGATGCCTCAGTACCCCTCAGAAGACAGTCTCCAACCACCACTACCCTTCCCTTCCTTGTGGTCACTGATTCTGGCAACTTTGGGGTGCTTGAGCTCTTGTTCTTCCCTTTCCAGGATTGGTTTTCACCTCCTCCACTTCCTGGGCTGCATAATGGTTCTTCAGTTCAAGGGCTGGATAAGTTGGATTGGTGATTCTGCAGGCCCTGTTTGACTTATGTCCAACCTTTGTCATTCTGTACGGCTCCCATCTTCTTCTGTGCTGGAGAGCTTGGATGTTGCAAGAAGCATCTCATCAATGTACTTCTCACTGTCTTGAATACTCTTCAGCCTTGCCACCTCCTCCTCTGAGTTCCTCAACTTGTTTCCTGAGAGCTTCTGCCTGCAGGCATCCTGCACATGGAACTGGTCCTTCAACTAGCATTGGGACCTCTTGTCCTGGACAAATGCAGAAGCTGTAATGGGGGCAACAGCTTTGGTGATACAATTTTTCCACGTCTGTCCAGTATGTCCCCCTGTCTCTTTCCCTTTGTCCATGTCAGCCCTCCTCCCTCCCTCCCTCCCCTCCATCCATCCATCAATCAATGTCAGCCACCCCTCCCTCCCTCCCTCTATCTCTCCATGTCAGCCCTCCCCTCCTGCTTTCCATGTCAGCCCCCCGTCCACGTCAGCCCTCCCTCCCTCCATGTCAGCCCCCCTGTCTATGTCAGCCCCCCTCCCTCCCTCCCTCTATCCATCCCTCCATGTCAGTCCCCCCTCTGTCCATGTCAGCCCCCTCCCTCCCTCCGTCCATCCATCAATGTCAGCCACCCCTCCCTCCCTCCATCTCTCCATGTCAGCCCTCCCCTCCCTCCCTCCCTCTCTCCATTTCAGCCCCCTCTGTCCATGTCAGCCCTCCCTCCCTCCCTCCATGTCAGCCCGCCATCCATCCCTCCATGTCAGTCCCCCCTCTGTCCATGTTTATTTTATTTATTTATTTATTTAGCTGTATTTATATCCCGCTTTTCGCCGGGTCAAAGCGGTGTTACATAGAAGGAGTGGGGGAATTTAGTTGGTAGGGTAGGGCCATCACCAGGGAGGCAACATTCATGATTGTGACATGGTACTGACTTCAGACATGGGACAGACATTGGACGTGGGCAGGTTACTGTAGTTTGAATCAGAGGTTCTTGGTGGACGAGATCAGAGGTTAGTTTGCTTTTTGGTGGGGGTCATGTTGAGGTATTCCTGGAACAGGGTGGTTTTTGAGCTGTTTCCTGAAAGATGGTAGATCGGCGTTTGTTTCTGAGACAAGTCGGTAAAGAGTTTCCATAGGGATGGAGCATAAAGCTCAAAGGCTCGGTTGCAGGTCCGTTGTAGGCATTTAGTTCTTTTGTGAGGGATGGTGAGGTAATTGCTGGAGGTTTGTCTGGTAGTTCTGCCGTGGGCTGGATGAGACAGTAGGGTGCGAAGCTGGGAGTTCTGTGCTTGATATATGGCTTTGTGGGTAAGTAGGATGGCCTTGTATTTAGACCTTGCTTCGAAGGGAAGTATATGTAGGTCTTTCAGAATTGGGGTGATGTGGTCAGTTTTCTTTGCAGTCTGGATGATTCTTGCCGTGGTGTTTAGTGCTGTTCGGAGGGGGTTTGTCTGTGTGGCTGGCAGGCCGTGGTAAATTATGTTGCAGTAGTCCAGATGTGGGATCGTCATGGCTTGCATTACAGTTCGGAAGTGTTGATGGTCAAGCAGGGGTCTAAGGCGTTGCCACCATTCTTGCTTTGTGGAATATAATTCCAGAGGTTTTGGTGATTTGCTGCTTTAAGGTGAGGGCTTGGTCAATAATTATGCCCAGGTTATCGTATTTGTGGTTATGTATTTTGAATGTTTGTGGGTCCTATCGTGAGGTGCATAGGCGGGGTGAAATCTGTGTCTCTGGTGACTATGAGGGCTTCTGTTTTCTTCATGTTGATGGATAGGTTGTTTGCTCGTAACCAGTCGGACACCTCGGTGAAGCATGTTGATAGATGGGTGTTTGTTGGATCCGTGGTTGTAATGGGGGCGTACAGCATGATATCATCAGCATATATGTGGAAGCTGATTTTGTGGGTGCATATGACTGATGTCAGCCCTCCCTCCCTCCATGTCAGTCCCCTCTGTCCATGTCAGCCCCCCCTCCCTCCCTCCCCTCCCCTCCATCCCTCTCTCCATCAATGTCAGCCCTCCCATCCCTCCATCCATGTCAGCCCCCTCCATCCATCCATCAATGTCAGCCCCCTCACTCCCTCTATGTCAGCCCCCCTGTCCATGTCAGCCCCCCTCCCTCCCTCCATCAATGTCAGCCCCCCTCTGTCCATGTCAGACCTCCCTCCCTCCATGTCAGCCCCCCTGTCCATGTCAGCCCCCTCCCTCCCTCCATTAATGTTAGCCCTGCTCCCTCCCTCCATGTCAGCCCCCTGTCCATGTCAGCCCCCTCCCTCCCTCCATCCCTCCCTCAATGTCAGTCCCCCCTCTGTCCATGTCAGCCCTCCCTCCCTCCCTCCATGTCAGCCCCCCTGTCTATGTCAGCCCCCTCCCTCCCTCCCTCCATCCATCCATGTTAGCCCCCCTGTCCATGTCAGCCCGCTCCCGTCTCTCCATCAATATTATCCCTGCTCCCTCCCCTCCATGTCCAGCTCCCCCTGCCCATGTCAGCCCCCCTCCCTCCATGTCAGCCCCCTCCCTCCATCCATTCATCCACCCATTCATCAATGTCAGCCCCCCTCTCTCCATCCCTCCCTCCATCAATGTCAGCCCTTCGCTCCCTCCATCCATGTCAGCCCCCCTCTCTCCATGTCAGCCCGCCTTGTCCATGTCAGCCCCCTCCATCCATCCATCAATGTCAGCCCCCTCCTTCCCTCCCTCCCTCCTCATGTCAGCCCTGTTGCAGGTTCTCTGCCCCCTCCTCCCCGCTCCCTGTCTGCTTGCTGCTGCCCTGCTGGTCTGCTACAGCCGGGGCTCCCGGTCTCGTAGGACACCGTGGCTATGCCAGTACATACGTTGTGGAGCCTTCCTGTCTCTCGACGGGTTCCATGCAGCATTGTCCCGCCTCCAAAGGATGGGGTAAACAACTTCCTTTGGAGGCGGTACAATGCTGCACGGAGCCCATCAAGAGACAGGAAGGCTCTGCAATGGTTTTACTGGCATAGCAGCAGCTGCATTAGAAGGGACTGGGAGGCAGTGAGTTTGCCACTGTCGAAGTGGACTCGGCAGCGGCAGCAACTTGTGCACTTTTTTTTTTACCGGTGGAGTGAGGCGACCCCCGCTAAATCCTGTGGCGACCCCTGTGGGGGTCACGACCCACAGGTTGAGAACCACTGGTATAGAGAGAGAGAAAAGGAGTGGACCTAGGACGGATCCCTGGGGTACACCAACTGGGAGCGGGGTAGGAGAGGAGGAGGAGCCACCAGAGCACACATTGAAAGAGCAATGGGAGAGGTAGGAGGAGAACCAGGATAGTACAGAGAACCTAAAACCAAACAAGGACAGGTATCGAGGAGAAGGTTGTGGTCAACAGTGTCAAAAGCAGCAGAGAGGTCAAGAAGGATGAGGACAGAGTAGATGCCCTTAGATTTTGCCAGGAACAAGTCACTGGAGACTTTGGTAAGAGCTGTTTCAATAGAGTGTAAGGAATGGAAGCCAGACTGTAAAGGATCCAGGAGGGCATGAGAGGAAGTCGAGGCAGCGGTGGTGGACTGCCCATTCAAGTAGTTTAGATATGAGGAGAAGGAGAGAGATGGGTCTATAGTTAGAAGGACAGGTGGGATCAAGTGAGGGTTTTTTGAGGAGGGGTGTGACCACAGCATGCTTGAAGACTGTGGGGAAGGTTGCAGTGGAGAGCAATAGGTTGAGAATATAAGAAATGGAAGGGACAACAGTGGAGGAGATGGGGCCTAGGAGATGGGTGGGGATAGGATCAGAGGAACAGGTGGTGGGTTTGGAAGAAGAAAAGAAGGAGTGTGGTTTCCTCTTCAGAGATCACAGGGAAGGAAGAGATGGTAGCAGAGATAGCAAGGGATGGGGGGGGGGAAGAATTAGGAGTGAAGAGGGGGAGGAGCGGGAGGAGCGGGAGGAGGGGAAGAGTAGTTGAAGAAGTTGGGAATTGGAGGGTTGATCTCTGTGGATTTTGTCTTGGACGTCGTCGGCCTGGGTTTGGGCTGGATGGGCGGGAGGGGCCAGGGGCGGAGGCACTTTGAGGAGAGAACTGAGAGTATTAAAGAGACGACGAGGATCAGAGACAAGAGAGTTAGTCAGACGGACGTAGTGGTCTTGTTTGGCAAGAGCTATTTATTTATTTATTTATTTAATGATATTTTTATACCGCCTTATCAAACAATCAAAGCGGTTTAACCAAACAAGAAATATAAAAGCAGTGATAATATGAACATGTAGTAATGATAATTACATGTAAAGTCACAGTGTGTTTTACAGAAAGATATAACGCGCTATTTACATTGTGTACTATAATACAACGTGAGCTATAATACAGCTTACTAAATGATTGTTTTTCTCTTAAACATTGAATTAATTATTCAGTTAGACCATAATGCTCAATAAACAGGACAGTTTTTAGTTGCTTTCTGACCGGAAGGAGCCAAGCATGAATTTGAAGTGTAGAAAAGTCTTCTGGGATCGGGATTTGAGCCAAGCACATTCAGTGGAACAGGCACAGGAGCGTAGAGAGCGGGTAGTGGATGAAAGTCAGGGCTGGGGTGCAGAGCATCTCACAGAACGTGGGGTAGGTGGGATGAGAGCATCCAGGGCTGAGGAGAGTGCAGCAATATAGGCAGTTACTGCCTTGTTCAACAGATTTGGATGACAAAGTGGAAGGAGAGGGATGGAGAAATGGTGGAAGAGAGAGCCAAGGGATCAATGGCATGAAGGTTTCAAAATAGGTTGGAGGAGACAGGACGAGGCTGAGGCAGTGAGAGATGAAGATTAAAGCTTAAAAAGTGATGGTCAGATAATGGAAGAACTGAGCTATGGAAATTTGAGGGTAAGGTACTGGAGGAAAATATACAGTTCTAGGCAGTGGCCCATGCTGGTGAGTGGGGGCGGTGGAACAAAGTTGGAGGTTCAAAGGAGGAGGTGAGGGAGAGGAGCTTTGAAGCATGAGGATCAGTGGGGTTATCAACATGAATGTTAAAGTCCCCGAGAATAAGAGTGGGGGGAAAGAGGAATCCAGGAAAGCAAGAGAGAGCACGAGTCAAAGTCAGTGAGAAAGGTAGACTAGAAGCAGACTTATCAGGAGGATGATAAATAACAGCTACCTGGAGAGGAAGTGGAGTGAAGAGGTGGATGGCATGGACTTCAAAAGAGAGAAAGGAGTGAGACTGAGGCAGCAGGACGGGGTTGGAATTGGCATGAGGGAAAAAGTAGAAACCCAACACCACCACCACAGCCAGTGGAACGAGGCATGTGGGAGAACTGATAGCCCCCATGGCAGAGGGGCACCAGCAGTAGATGGCAGGGTATCATCTGGGAGGAGCCAGGTCTCTGTTAGAGCAAGAAAATGTAGAGCACTGGAGATAAAGAGGTCATGAGTGAAAGTGAGTTTGTTAGAGACAGAGTGTGCATTCCATAAGGCACAGGAGAAAGGGAGGGTGGAAGGAGAAAGGAGAGGGATATGGATATAGATTAGACCATGTTGCATTGAAGATCTCTTCTCAGAGTGAGACAGAAGTCTAGGTGGGCCAGGATTAGGGTTTATAGCTCCGGATGAGAGAGTGAAGGGGGAGGGGAGAGGGATATGGATAAGATTAGACATGTTGCTTGAAGATCTCTTCTCAGAGTGAGACAGAAATACAGGAGTGGGGTTGAAGGAAGGGGAGGAGGAGAGGGATATGGCTAGGATTAGACATGTTGCACGAAGATCTCTTCTCAGAATGAGATAGAAATCTAGGGGTGGTAGGATTGGGGTTGATAGCTCTGGATGAGAGAGTGGAGGGGGAGAGGAGAGGGATATGGATAAGATTAGACATGTTGCATGAGGATCTCTTCTCAGAATGAGACAGAAAGTCAGGGGGGCCAGGATTGGTGTTGATATCTCCAGAAGAGAGAAGGAGAAGGAGTAGTAGAGTAATGGGGTAGAGAGGAGACAGTATGGCAAAAACGAGGGTGAGGTTGCCTTAGAGAGAGAGGAGATGGTTGTATGAGAGGGAGAAGTGGTGAAGCTCAAGAGCTGTTGAATGGTTGGAAGACAGAATGGAGGGGGAAGTGAGGGTGGTACAGGGAGAATGAGGAGTGGAGGGGTGAGGGTGCAGGTAGGAGGGAGACAGTTAGGGAGTATGAGGAAAAAAGGAAGATAATGTGATGTGGAGCCATGGAAGAGGAACAGAGAGGGGCTATAGGGTATATGTTATAATTACAAGCAATATGGTAGTGAACAAACAAAGAGGTAGCAATGGAGCCTACAAGCTATGTAGCATAAGTTTATCTACAAACAATGACGGTGGCAAAAAACAATGAGGTGGCAACAACAATGAGGTGGCAATGGAGTCTACAGGTTATGCAGCATGAGTTATTTCAAGCAGTGGGGTAGCAATGGAGTCACAGGCTATGCGGTGCAGGTTGTCTAGCATTAACTTGATTTGCTTACCATTTAGGAGGACGGGAGGACAGGGGATAGGCTTACTACGTATTGCATGCACCGCTAAGGTCTCCCGCCTAAGGGTCATGCCAAAAGGTCCCTCTGGCGAGGCCCGCTACGTGCGGGCATGCCCAATGGCGCTGCGGCCTTTAAACTTTGACGTTGGAGGTGCTGATTGGCCTGGGGCAGCTGAGCGGGAGGGGATCTCTGTCCCGATCTCACCTCGCTCGCTCTGTCGGGTGCCTGCTGAAAGATGATGGCGCCCGAGTTGGCAACTGCTGCCTTTAAACTTTGGCGTTGGAGGTGCTGATTGGCCTCAGGCAGCTGAGCAGGAGGGGATCTCCATCATGATCTCACCTCACTCGCTCTGTCGTCTGCCGGCTGAAGATGATGGCACCCGATGGCACTGTGGCCTTTAAACTTCGGCATTGGAGGCGCTGATTGGCATCAGGCAGCTGAGCAGGAGGGGATCTCCGTCCCGATCTCACCTCGCTCGCTCTGTCAGGTGCCGGCTGAATCACCTCCTTTCTTCTGCTGGCCATTCCTTTCCCTGTGCACCCAAGCATTCTTCTAGCTTTTGCCATCACCTTTTCTATCTGTTTAGCTACTTTAAGATTGTCAGACACAATCACGCCTAGGTCCCACTCTTCTTCTGTAGACAGAAGTACCTGCTATTCTGTACCACTCCCTTGGATTTTTGCATCCCAAATGGGTCAGTGAAGGATCAGATAAGCTGGTCCCAGCTCTTGGTCAAGTATTGGGGTTTTTTTTCCTCATGAAGACACCACTCTTCAAGGCCCTGCACCTCTGGCTGTGCTCTCAGAGGTGGGGACATGTTCTGCTCCTCTGGGTAAATGAGACCTCGCTCTCGCTGCAGAAAGATGTGCCTCCATCATGTCTTATATTCCCACATGTACCACCCCTGCCCATACCTCAGCCAGAGCACTCACAGTGAATTGTTTGATAGTCTGCGGGACCATATGGATGCCCTGAGAGGACGGAAAGGCAGGGAGTAGATTCACCTTTCTAGTTACCCATAAAGTAATTGCACGGACAACACCGGAGCATCGTTCAGCCATGCAATGCTGAAACCACCATCTTGGCTCCTCTCCTATTTTATAATGGGCTTAACTCCCCCCCATAGTTTAGCTGTTACAGGGAATCCAAAGTCAGATCAAAGATGGCTCTGTGTCACTGGAGAAAGTTAAGCCAGTCCTGGTATTGCCCCATTGCATGATGGGACTTGTAATTTTTATTTTTCAATAGATGTCCTTACGAACGTCCAGGCCGAGATTCAGATATAGGCAATGTAAGCAACACACTGCTCTCAGGAAAACAGGCACTACTGCAAACTCACTTTAATACGTACAAACAACATAGCACATCAGAGCAACAAAAATCATCTCAGCATGAATACAAACATCAACATCTCTATTTTGACATTACTAATATGCAGCTTGGTTTGCAGCTTGTTGTGCTGTGAGGGCTTGTGTGCATCAGTGATGCTGAGAGCTAAACTATCAGTAGTTTAACTACTGGCAGGGTCTCCCAAGATGGACAGGTCTCAGCTGAGGTGCCAGACCAAGACACAACCACCCCATCTGGGCAGCAGCAGAATGGGATAGTTTTGACGGCGGAGGATCACATTTCTGTGACAACGGCAACAACACCAAACGTAAACTGCGCGGAAGAAAGGCCCGGCAATCTACTTCTGTATCTTGCCATGAAAACCCAATGGATAGTTACAACAAAACAAATTGTGCTATAGTGCTGGAAGATGAGACCCCCAGGTCGGAAGGCACTCAACTAGCTACTGGGGAAGAGCTGAAGACTTCTCAGAGTAAAGCCAGCATTTATGATGTGGTTGGATCAAAGCCCTCGGGACGTCTGACTGCTGATGTAGCTGCTGTCACACCCTGCTCCGCCAGCAGTGTAGTATACTGGTTGGGCTACAGGGGGACCTTTTACTGAAAGGAATTGTAGTTGGGCTCCTTTTCAATAAGGTAATTGAGGCTCGAGTGGTAAAGGTTAAATCAGGGTTTTATTTCCCCTCCCGGGGTTTTGGATTATAACACAGGTAGCAAAAGAACATAAGCCACACTCTGGCAAAAAGGATAAGGACAAAATAAAGTCTTGTGCTTTTTAAACAGGCAGTTAACTCACTTCCACACTGTAATATCTTCAGCACAATGAAATTGTATTATTTAACACAGTCAATGTACAATCCATTTGATAGTCAGATACTTCAGGCTCTGGAGGATCAATTATCATTGCTTCAACCTATCATCTGTATCCTGTTGCTGCTCATATAATGTTGGCAGATTATTCTCCTCTGCCAGCTCCCTGGATCTCCCTACTATTTCATCCAGCAGGTAAGGGTCAGTGTCACCATATCTTGGTATATAATTCCAATAAGAGTTATGTCCTTTATAACTTCTACGTGTGAAAGACTTGGGAACAGCTTTACCTTGGTTAAATAGCCTACCTTCTGTTTGAGGCAGGAGAAAAGCTATGCACTGCTTCTTCCAGAAAGGGTTTAAACTTCAGAGGCTTTTCTTCTATGTTTAGGCTGTTTGTCACCCTCTTCCCACATACATATGTCTGGCACCGGTATTCTTTCTTGAAGCTTGCAATTGTTTCCAGCTGTCCTGGCTGGTACTTTCTCCTTATAAATGCCTTCAGCATAAGGTATATGTTTGGAGGCTTGGTTAAAAGCTTTCCGTGCCTTTCTCCTCCAATTAACACTATCAGCTGTTATCTGCCTTTCTCTTTCACAATCAGAATCAAAGTCAGTCACATCAGTTTTCCTACCAACCCAAAGCAGACGTTGCTTCCCAGGTTCAGACCTCAGCTTGCACTCAGTATCCAGCTGGTTCTGATCCAGCACATCTCTCCTGCTTCCAGTTGCTGGTCTCACTGAATCCTCAAAACTGCTTTCCTCTGGAGTTACCAAAGCTACCAAAGCCAGCATTAGAACTCCTTCTCCAGCTGCAGCTGTTGCTCCTCCTACTGCTACTGCTGCTTTCTGACACTCCCACCATTCTCTAATGAACGTCCCTTATACATTTGCTGAGGCTCTACTCCAGCCCTTCCCCCTCCCAGGTGAAAGCTATCAGAGCTAAGAGCTGGGGAATGCCTATCAGCTGTGCAGGGTTCTCTCCCTCGTGGCTGGGGATGTTTGTGTTGCTCTTGGCAACTGGGTGTCCTGATATCTTCCTTCCTGCTAGAAACAGCCCTATTACTAATAGGTTCCTCTGCTTTCCTATCACAGGATATCTTTTCCCCAATCACATATCCCCCCTCTTAAGATATTACAGGCTGCGGCTCCCTGAGTCTGCCAGCCTGTAATCCTATTTCTATGAGGTGAACCATCTGCCACTTTGACCAACCGTACGGTGGCCCGTTCCTGTCTTGCCAAGGTTTTAACAGATTTTACGTGATATACTTGTCGTCGCCCTTGGTCATTCTCCACCTTATAGGAGACGGGCCCGACCCTTCCCCACTACTGTAATAGGGTTCTTTCCATTTGGATTCAAATTTGGGACCAACCTCTGCTACTAGGACTAAAACCTTATCCCCGACTTCTAATTGTCGTGTCTTGGTTCCCCGATTATAATAGTGCTTCTGCCTGCGGCTGGCTAGCCTGCAGATTTATCTATTGACACTCGGGAGATCCTCTCTAGGCGGCTCCTAAGATTCCTTGGAAATTTGGATACCCCTATTTCTGCTTTATCAGGTTCGCCCCATTGTTCCTCTAGGATATCTACTATTTTAACAATGGGTTTCTATGAATGTCCATCACTAACTTATGGACTGAGGTTGAACCAATAGGCGCCGATCTTGTGGGTACCGATTTTGGTTTACTAGCCCTAACTTGACGGCAGGTGAGACAGGACTCGCAGTAGCGGGCTGTCTCCCTGAGAACGCCAGGCCAATAAAATCGGGCCAATATCTGGTCCAATGTCCTCCGAGTATCATTATGGCAACCAACAGGAAGGTCATGTGCCACATTCAGGACTACCACCTTAAAGGCAGCGGGCACAACGAACTGTTTTCTTAGGGGGCCTTTCCAAGGGTCTGTACACTCCCGGTACAATAATCCCTCTTCTAAAAAGAACCTAGGCAAAATAGTCCTACTCTCTCGGGCATACTCAAAGGCTCTCCTTAGTGCTGGATCATCCCTCTGCTGTCTAGGGAAGGAAGGGAATTTGCGGACAAGTTCTGCTGGGACCCAGGGTAACCCCTCTCCGGCCTCCAGTTCTACCCTTGCCTGCAACCTATGCCTATGCTCTTGTCGCGTTTCAGCCTTTCCTTTCTTCTCTCTAGAGGGTATGTTTACCAAGTCCTCTTGAGAGGAAAGTATACCCTGTACCTCCTCTCTTTCTTCATTCTCACTTCCTTGGGGTTCTTGGTCGAGTATCTTCTCACTTTCTTCCTTCTTACCTCCTTGGGGTTCTCCCCCACCCTCTGGAGCTTCCGTTTCCCCCTCTATGGGCCTAACCTCTATTACAGGAACTTTTGCTTGGGACCTGGTTGTAATTAGGCTTATTCTTTCAGTTAAACCTTTCCTGAACTGTTTTTTGAAAGGGGGGCCAATCCTCTTGCCTAAAAAATAAAACAAGGTCACGAGGAAGTCGTGGTATGACTGCCACGCGTACTTCCCCATCAATCCCTAAGCCTGTTATGGATACTTTATGCACAGGATAGTATGGCGCTGACCCGTGAACACAATTCACTTGTACTCTTCCCTCTGCTGGGCGCTGGGCGGATGGGTCCCGGTCAGAGATGGTCTTCCATAACTTCTGGGAGACCATACTCTGGTCTGCGCCGGAGTCCAGCAGGGCCAGAGTTTCTACCCCTTCTACGCAGACCTTAAGGAGGAATCCCTCCTCCAGAGGTTGTTTCTTCCCGGATATTAAGGCAGTGCGTATAGTGCAATCCTTACGTATGTGTCCTAGCTGACCACAATTATAACACTTTCTCTTAAGAAAATTCACATTTGGGTCACACATTTTCTCTCCTAGAGGTTTTTCCTAAGCCCCCTAGTTTACCAATGCCAGCTACTTTTAATACCTTTTCCTTAGAGGTGCCGGCTAACTCTGCCTCAAAGTACCGTTCTGAGAGTTCAGCCGCTTCCTCGATGGAACTACATTTTTGGAGCACTATAAATGCTTTTACCTCAGGCGGTACAGCCTCAAGGTACTGCTCCATGATTATGGTATCTATCACTGACTCTATTGTTCTCTTCTCAGGAGTGAGCCATTTCAGCGCTAGACCCTTTAGTCGCTGAAATAGTGCCTTTGGTGTTTCCCTAGGCCTAAGCCTAGTTTCCCTGAATAAGCGCCTGTAATGGATGGGCGTTAAACCCACCTGTCTCTTACAGCATTACTTACATTCAGGTAATTGGACGCCTGATCAGTGGGCAATGCTTTATACGCCGCTAATGACTCACCTGATAGAGTCATAGCCAAGCGGACAGCCCACTG
Source organism: Ichthyophis bannanicus (assembly GCA_033557465.1). Lineage (NCBI taxonomy): Eukaryota > Metazoa > Chordata > Amphibia > Gymnophiona > Ichthyophiidae > Ichthyophis > Ichthyophis bannanicus. Next base: position 119,657,068 of record CM066031.1, read on the forward strand.
GTCAGCTGGCCATTTAGCTGATTCTGCTATTTTCTCAAATGCATCAGCAAAATCATCAAAATTTTCATTATCATTAAATTGTCCCGGTGCCATTGCACCACAATTATTAAGTCCTACCCCCACTTGTAATGAGGGAATAGTTGCCTCTTTGTCCACACTTTTCTGCAGCAGGGCTCCCAGTAGTTCCAGCAATGGCTGCTGCTGAACATTCATGGCTGCTATAGTTCTCTCCTGGATCCCTTGGGCCTGCTCACTCTGGATCCTCCACTGAGCGTCCATCCAGCTCTTTACGTCCTGGGGATTCATCAGGTTTGCTTTATCTGTAAAAATAAAAACAAGAAAAAGCCCACCAAGTGCGGTACCAAAAGAAAATCTATGCCTCCCACTATAGCACAGAAATTGGAGACTTTCTCACAGATCCTTCTACACCCGTGCCCCCTCACTTGTACCTGAGCAGAGTGCAGGATCTTGCCTTGAGAAAGCTCTCCTGGGTGGCTCCAAATCAGGTCTGGATCCATAGTCCGGTCCGGTTTTTCTCCTTCCCTCAGGATAGCCGAACTTCTCCTGATTTTTCAGGTAAATCCTTTTCTTGATAATGTCCTTTTTGCTGTGTTTTTCAAAAAATCCTAAATACTACGCCATTCCTGTCACACCCTGCTCCGCCAGCAGTGTAGTATATTGATTGGGCTACAGGGGGACCTTTTACTGAAAGGAATTGTAGTTGGGCTCCTTTTCAATAAGGTAATTGAGGCTCGAGTGGTAAAGGTTAAATCAGGGTTTTATTTCCCTTTCCGGGGTTTTGGATTATAACACAGGTAGCAAAAGAACATAAGCCACACTCTGGCAAAAAGGATAAGGACAAAATAAAGTCTTGTGCTTTTTAAACAGGCAGTTAACTCACTTCCACACTGTATATCTTCAGCACAATGAAATTGTATCATTTAACACAGCCAATGTACAATCCATTTGATAGTCAGATACTTCAGGCTCTGGAGGATCAATTATCATTGCTTCAATCTGACTATCATCTGTATCCTGTTGCTTCTCATATAATGTTGGCAGATTATTCTCCTCTGCCAGCTCCCTGGATCTCCCTACTATTTCATCCAGCAGGTAAGGGTCAGTGTCACCATATCTTGGTATATAATTCCAATAAGAGTTATGTCCTTTATAACTTTTACGTGTGAAAGACTTGGGAACAGCTTTACCTTGGTTAAATAGCCTACCTTCTGGGTTTGAGGCAGGGAGAAAAGCTATGCACTGCTTCTTCCAGAAAGGGTTTAAACTTCAGAGGCTTTTCTCTATGTTTTAGGCTGTTTGTCACCCTCTTCCCACATACATATGTCTGGCACCGTGTATTCTTTCTTTCTTGAAGCTTGTAATTGGTTTCCAGCTTTCCTGGCTGGTACTTTCTCCTTATAAATGCCTTCAGCATAAGGTATATGTTTGGAGGCTTGGTTAAAAGCTTTTCCGTGCCTTTCTCCTCCAATTAACACTATCAGCTGTTATCTGCCTTTCTCTTTCACAATCAGAATCAAAGTCAGTCACATCGAGTTTTCCTACCAGCCCAAAGCAGACGTTGACTCCGCAGGTTGCAGACCTCAAAAACAGGCTTTGCCAACCCCACATCAGCAGCAGTACAGCTGGTTGTCTGATCGTCAGTCATGTCCTCTACTCGCTGCTTGCGGGCAAGGTTGCTGGTACTCACTGAATCATCAAAAGCTGACTTTCTCTGCGAAGTTTACCAAAGCTTACCAAAGCCAGTCAGTTAGAAGAGAGCTCCAATTCATCCGAGTTGGTCAGGCTGCATTGCTCCTCATCTCACTGCTACTGCTGGGCCCCTTGTCTGACAGACTCCGCACCATTCTCTAATGAACCGTCCTTGTAGAATACGTGTTGCTGAGGGGATTCTACTCCCGCCCTTCCACCCTCCCAGGTGTTAGAAAGCTATCAGACCTAAGAGCTGGGGTCACTGATGCGCCTAATCATCTAGTGGTCAAGTGGTTCTCTCCCTCGTTGAGCTCGGGATAGTTCTGTGGTTGGCTCTGTGGGCAACATGGGGTGTGGTCCTGATATCTTCCTTCACTAGCCTAGAAACAGCCTCTATTACTTCATAGCACGTATCCTTCTGCTATTCCTATCACAGGAATATCTTTTCCTCCATCACACTGCGGCATGAAATGACGAGTCACATAGCTGTTTAAAAATGTGCCTTAATGGCATTTGGAAACATGACTGGAAGGCTGTATTTTAATTTTGTGTACTGTTAATTTTATCTTTGTATTCTGTTGTACGCAAGGCATGAACGGCGAATGGGGAAAGTTGGAGGTTGGTCAAGAATGAAATGGAACGTGTACAACTTGATATGTTTGGGTAGTCACGCGAACTGAACATGCACTGGCATCGGGCGAGCATTTGCATGCAGATGGATCACATGGTTCTACTATGCCTGCAAAATTCTTTTCTGATAAGACAAAGGAAGAAACGGTGTGGGCATGTTAGTAATAAAGAAGAAACTTGGCAAGAACTGTAATGAAAATACAATGCAGTACACTGTTGAACGCCCTTAATCTCTATTCGTCTACGAGGAATGCCTATCAACACAACTATCAATTCAAGTATATGCCCCAACAACAGCTGCCCAGAAGTAGAGATGAAATTGACGAGTTCTCATGAACAATTGTACAAGTCTGACAATTAGACACAGAACATGCAAACAGGATTATCCTGATAGTCATCGGTGTGACTGGACACCAACGTCCAAAAGTTGGCAAACAAAGAAGAGAGCGCAAAGTAGTTGGGAAAATTATGGCACTTGGCAACAGAAATCGAAGGCTGGAGAAATTGTATCTGGACTCGAATGTCATGGCAAGACGCCAAGCGATCTATTCATCCTCAAACACCATTGCTTCCATCAATCATCAAGGCGGAGCGGACGGCTAGACACAGTGGACGTCAGCTCGAATGGATTGTATAAAAATCAAATTGAGGTACACGATCTGTGGAAGACAATGATGGAAAAGTTGTATAACATCAACAAAGACAAAACGCCTGGAGACTGACTAGTGGTAACAGATCATCAACTAACTCAGGCGTATGCAAACTCAAGCTAAAGTTGAAAAAAGAAGCAAACGTTCACTCACTAAATGACAGACAAAATATGACCTTGAGAATATACCACTGGAATTTAAAGACTGCCTGCAAAATCAATTTGCCTGTCTTTAGATACAAATGACAGAGCTGCCAGAAGAGTTCTGGAATGACATCAAGCGAAGGTTGTGTGTTGGAAGTAAAGCCGATGAAAGAGAAGCTCTCTACTCAAAAAGGTGAAAGAAACAAAACACGGCCTAAAATGGATGACGAGGAAGGAAACTCTGAAAAATTGCGGGGCACTGCGCCCAGTAACTAAGACAGTGAGAAGCCTAAAGCCAGTAGAAGAAAGAAAGACAATAACAGAACTCAACGGAAGGGGGGGGGTGATATTAACCACAAAGTGTGTATACCAACCGACAGGCACAATGGAAAGAGGAGCTCACAGCCCACGCTATGCAAGGAAATAGAAGCCAGAAACTATTAGACGGAAGAATGCAAGATAGGCTTTCCAAAAGCGCTATGCGGAGTTAAAGAAAACGTTCCAGCCATCCCCCCAAACTTGGAATATTACAAGATGCTCAATGGTTTCTATGTTGAATGATGCCTGAGAAGATCAAGAAAAGGTACCCGTGCGATAGTGAATATACAGAGTTTTTATCATGATAAAGATGCGAAGTGCCCGAACCAACAGCTGTTGCAACCTACCTACCTTTATGTGATCAGGAACCCAATTGCTAGTGATGCAAGAATAAAGAATAAGAAAACAAATGTTAAATACGCAGCATTGAAAGCCGCTATCAAAGAACAAAGCCACCAGGCAGTTGGATAGATAATTCCGCATATTTAGTGATTACAGGCAATCTGATTGGCAGCTGTTACCAGTAGGCTTACAAGGCACTGCTGGCCAAGAAATATGGAAGACAATCATACAATGGCCAACATTGAGCTGAAAAGATGATCTGTGTTTATACCAATACTAAAGAAAGGTGATCCAATCTGACTGCTGCGAAATTATCGCCCACGCAATCGCTCTGCAATCCGCACATGCCAGCCAAGGATTCTTGACTGCAAGATTATTCAAAAGAGACGTACAAACACATACCTGCCGAAAAGCAAGAATTTGGGGGAGGGGGTTTTCTACCTGAAGTGGGCAAGCAGGGTTGCAGGAAGAGGGTGTTAGTGACACGAAAAACATCATGTGCGGATGGGAGATGAAGATCTTCTTGAAAAGAGCCTAAAAGAATACCAAAAGGATATTCTATTTGTGTTTTCATTGACTATAGGGGCAAGGCTTTTGACTGTGTAAACCCATCGAGAACCTCTGGTGTCCACATTACAAAGGCATAGCAGGGTTATACTCAGCATACACTGATAGAGTCGTTAGCTCTTGCACATTCTGTAGGCATTGATCAAGAAGGGCAGGCCAAGTTCGAACTTTGCAAGAGAGGATGACAAGGAGAAGACAGGAATAGGGGGGGTGGGGTTTTTTAAAACGTAAAGCGAGAAGGTGTGTTAAGACGAAGTGCTGCATACGGTTCTCCCTTCCTATCTGCCTTGTTAATCTTATAGGCGAGAACATAGATCATCAAAGAAGCAGGATTGACATATGAAGGACAGACCAGAGGTAATGAAGATTGACGTGGGAAGACTCATCAACAACGCTTCTCTATACTGATGATACCACATTACTAGGTTGAAAGTGGGGGAAGATAATCTGAAAACATTTGCCCTTCTCAATTCAATCAAAGAACTATGGGGGTGAGGGGGGGGGGGGGTGGGGGGGGGGGGGGGTCCCCTCAAAATGGGCTTGCACCTCTAATGGTAAACGTAAAGACAAAGATCATGACAACTCGAGACATAACATCCAACCAACAAGCGTTCATCGTTGAAGGAGTAAGAAATTGTAAATTGTGAACCATACTTTAAACGCTACTTGGATCAACTAACAATACAAGAAGCCCCAACTGAAGCAGTCAAGAAATCAGATGTGACGCATTGTGCCTCTTGGCAGAATAGGCACTATGAAAGACCTAGACTAAGATCCTACAGAGAGTCAGACCGAGGTCTCTCTCTCATACAAATGATTCTGACTTGTTCAAGCCATGGTCATATTGTCCAGTAAACATGCATATGGATGTGAAAGCTAGACCGTTAACCTTAAAAAAAGAGATAGGATCAGGATAGGAAAAATTGATGGCCCTATTGAAATTATAGGTGCTGTGCCGCGGGCCGTGAATTACTGTGGTAATGACCGCCAATGGGATGTGCCCGAAGAACAAGACCCAGGATCAGTATGCTAGAGGAGATTTCAAACCTAAGCTTTCTTTCAGAAGCTAATGATGACAAGGACTTCGGACTTTCATACGTTTGGATCACATCAATGCCCGAATGAAGCATCAGATCATTTAGAGGGAAAAGACATCATGCTTGTGGCAGAGATAATAAGGATGCAGCCGCCAAAAGAGGGAAGGCCAGCTACTCGAGATGGATCGATATCTCAATAACAGCAGGCTACGGGTACCAGTCTGTCAACAATGAGGGCCGAACTCTTACTCAAGACGGCTAACACAATTTAGGCATAGGCCTATCCAGAGAGGTCGCCTAGTGATTCGGACTACCGCACTCGACGGTCACTTAACAACACAACCATTTGCCTTCAAACCACTTTTCTATTAGGAGGCGTCATTCCAAGCATCCCATCCACCGCTTTCAGCAGGGGGGGGGGGGGGGGTAAAAAGTATTTCCTAGCATTGCCTTTCACATTACCCCCTTGCAGCTATCATGTTATGTCCTGTAGTTTTACAGTTTCCCTCGTCTTTGAAAGAGGTTTGGTTTGTTCATTTAATACTTGTTAAATATTTAAAGGTCTGAATCATATCTCCTCTGTCCGCCCCTCTCTCCAGAGGGGTAGCATATTTAGGTCTTCCAAAGTCTCTTCTCATAAGTCTTTCTGATGCAGGCTCCGAATCATTTGTTTCACCCTTCCTCTGAATTCTAGTTTTTCAGTCTTTTTATATCCATTGGCATAGATACGGCGCTCCAAAAGTGAAACACAGTATAACAAGTGAGGATCAGCCAGTGACTTGTACAGTGGCTTATTAGTACCTCTTCCTTTTCTGCTAGTAATTCCTCATTTGTATGCAGAGCAAAGATCCTCTGACTGGCTTTTGCCAGCACTGCTTGGGTCAGTGGCGTACTGTTTCATCACCTTGAGAAATCCTGCAGTATTTTGTTATTTCACACCAAATGCTCGCTTGCTCCTAGGTCCTTGCAGCACTCACCTCTCGCCCCCTGTCGTGTATTTTTCCCAAGTCGCATGAAAACTGCATACTTGTTTACATTAAATCTTAATGGTCAAGCATTAGACCATTCCTTCTCATTGCTTGGTAGATCTTTCCTGCGATATTATGCACTCCCTCAGAGGGTTCAGTCCACTCTGTTGCAAATCTTTTCAGGTGGTACCGATTTTACAATAAAACATTTTATGGGACAATCTTGTGTCTTGTTTTGTCAGGTACTCTCGTTTATAGGGGCATAAAAGATGTGCAATATATTTCATGGAAAGTTGCATTAGGCAGAAGCTGGAAAGTTACATTTGTAGAGACTCCGCAGGAAAAAGGGTAACTAGTCCTGTCCTTACCACACTTGTTCTTTGTCGTCTATTTCCCCATACAGTGGTGTTGTTACATTCTTTGCAAAGTTAAGCTAGAGCTTTTTGCAATTTTTGCAAGTGGACGCTGCTCCTCTGCGTTCTGTCGACCTACACTTACATGAAAGCATACTTATAGTCACTTGTGATATAGCATGATATTCCCTCTAACATTTGCAAAACGGGGAAAATCAAATTATTGTTGAATATATTAAAGGAGTTTTCTTCAGGGAAGACGGGACAGACATCCATTGGGCTCCCATGGAAATAAAGGAGATTCTGGAGCAAGATGGCACGCCTTTGGGCCTGTGGAAGGGGACTATGAACGCATAGGTATGCATTCCCAAAGGCTTTCTAAGTGAATAAGGTCTAGGTGTGGGGGGGAAAAAAAGGGGGGGGGGAAAAAAAAAAAAAATAAAAATGGCTCCATGTGGGTCCGTGGGATGACGACATATCACCCATACTGTGGGGGACTGAACTTCCTGCTTGTTCCTGAAGAAACATGCAAGACCACCGGCTATTCTGGTAGCAGCTTCGGACACCACCCACATGAAATCTTGCCGGTCGTCCACCACCCCCCGAAGCACGACTTGCACTTTTTGTTACATCCACTCCCCCTCCTACCCCCCCAAGTCTTCATTCCTTGGTTAGATATCCACACATGCCTATTCTGCTGCTGTTTGCTGTAGGCACACAAGGTGTTTGCACTGTATTATAGTGTACTTCTCACTGTTAAAAGGTACATATGTTTTGTTGCAAGTACATACATTCTCATTGTTTCTTGTAATCAACTTTGTAGCCTTTATTAAATATACAGTGGCAGTAATAAAAGAACAGTTAAACACATACAATAAATGAATAACTAAACTCTTGAAAGAGCGAGGACTCTGGCCACGCCAGATCACTAGTGCCTGATGGGGCTAGAGTTGTGAGAAGCAAATACCATTGTTGAAGAAATTCAAAAAGGCATGAGGGAGGCACATTCCAAAGTTGAAACTTAAATAACTTTTGGGGCACTTCAGGCGGGGAGACTACTGTAGAAGTGGTTAAGTCTGCACAGGAGTTACTTGTAAACCAGTCACTAATCAAAGACATAGAGTAAATGGGGGTGAAAACATCCTGTACAGAGTGCCGTGAACAAACCCCGGCCACTTCTCATTGAGCCAGACTGGATTGCCCATTTTTATTTTTTTAACCAGTTTTTTTTAAATATACCACTTTTTCATTTAATTTAAAGGGGCCGTTTATGTTGGAACTTGAATCTTGGCAATTGTACATTAAATATTAATATTGATAACCCTCCCCATATGGCCTCAGAGGGGAAAATCCTAAGGTTTAATGACTTGCCCTAAGGCCAACAAGGAGTCGTGCTTAGTAAGACTGGAGCAACCGTGGTCTCAGTGGTTCTAACCATATAGCTCATTCCTCCACATTCGATGCAGCGCTATGCAGGTCATTATTCTGCTCTCACATACTATGGTTACGACAGTTTCTTTTTCCGTCAGTGTATGCACGCTCCGATGAACTTTCTTAGCAAAGGAACAAAGCTTCAGTATATTAAAGGTCTCACGCATGCTTTTCTCTCTTCCTTCCCCCTATCCTGGGTCTGAGTCCAAGAGTAGCAATGGAGATTGCTCAACGGAAGGCTGAAGCAAACGGCTGGATCTTGTCAATCTCGGGGCACAAGCTATCAACAGCATAACAGTCCCAGAAATAATTACCTGACTAGAAACGTTCCCCCCCCCACACAGCACCTGACAGTATACTGTGACACTCCACAGAGGTTAATACGCGCTAGGAAGGACTACATCTGTCGTCCCAGGGTGCACTGTGATACGTGCATCACAGTAATCTCCTACTAGAAAGGACTTACCGCTCCCAAAGTGCACTGTGATGCTCCCAAACAGAGAAATCCACATTGCTAGGCGAAGGACTAGGCAGTTCGCATAGAGGGGTTGCACTTTGACACTCCCACACAGTAATATCCCCTTTGAAGGGGTAACTGGGCAGGTGGGGCTCACAAGAGTTGCAGCTGGTGAACACTCCCACATAGTAATCCGCACCTAGTAAGGACACTACAGCTCCCAAAGTGGGCACTGTATCACTCCCACAGAAAAATGCTCGCCTAGGAATGGACTACAGCACCTTGAGACTGCATTGTGACAGCTCCGGGCATAGAGTAATATCGTTTGTAGGAAGGACATACTCAGCTCGCGTCAGAGTGCATCTCTGACGCTCCATGTAGACAAGACTCGCTATTCGGAAGGACATACAGTTCGCGGAGAGTGCACTGGGGACACTCCCATCGAGAAGAAACATGTTAGTTTGTTTGAAAAATAGCGCTCTATAGCCTGGAACGCTTGTTCTGTGGCATATAAGATATCATTTTTTCGTATAGATTACAGACACGTTGAATTTCTCCGCGAGCGGCCATTTTGTTTTCTAGGTAAGCATCCTCCATCTTGGCATTGTTTTTATCGTGCCTGTAATATCGTGCAATGGAAGCTGGCATCTGTGAGATGACCGCATCATTAAGTAGTTCGACGGGGCCAGCGCTTCTCATCAGGGTTGTCGGCACAGGGTTGCTGTTTGGCCGGAGTGTTCACTCGTTCTCACATGCATCCTCTGCCCTCTTTGCTCCTTTCCTTAGTTCACGCAGGACTTCCTTCGCCACTGAAGCTACCTTCGGGAAAGACCGCTTTGTGTATGCAGCCATCAGAGATTGCTACACGCACCAACTTTGCAGAAGAGAGAACTCAATAGAGTGTTCCAGAGGGAAGGGCAGGCGAAATGGCTCACAGGGTTTTCTGCTCAGCAGGTAGGACGGTGGGGACGTGGCGTTAGGAAGGGGGCGTCTTGAGCAGGGGTCATGGGGAGGCATTGCCTATGATCCTGCCCGCTTGCGCTAGCCAAGCATCTACTTTTGCGTTTCACTTGCTCGTTTCTTCTTGACACTCAACCCTTTTTAATTTTTGTTTTTCGTTATCGGAGATCACACACACTGCTATTGGGCAAGCAGAAGGGGAAACGGTGAGATAACTTGTCAGGCGCTGCTGGGGCAGTCCAGTGAAAGAAAAAGTTCCACTTCTGTTATTCCTTGGCCAGTCTCTTGATGCATCTTTTTCTCTCATTCCTGCCGCTGCCGACAAAGGTAGGGGGGGGGGGGGGAGAAAGACATTTTGGGCACTCATTGATTTCTAGGTTATTTTTGGTGTTTAACGCTGCAGTTGTGTCTTTGGATTCTCTTTTCCTCTCTCGCTCTTTCTTTCTGCACAATTTGCCACTTTTGTTGTCAGTCTAGACTTGATAAATAATGTACGCCACATATACTACATACACACTGTGCTGTGGACATTCATGACCCTTGTGTATCACTATCATTCCGTCTGCACCACATGCTGCAACAGACCGCTAAAATGAATCCTGTCTGCTTCTTCCATTCTATAACATTGATAAAATGTTTTCTCCTTCCTTACTACTCACACTTTTTACTAACGTGTACATTTAGTCCACTCTTTGAGTTTACAAAAAAACAAAAAAAAAAAAGTCTCTGGGTCAAGACTATTGTAACCTCCTTCCCCCTGCTGGTCTCTTTGCCTCAGTCCTTTGGATTTGTGGGTGTGGTGCATGGTATCCTCTGATAGAATATAATAAAATAGGAATACCCAAATATAAAAATTCTTTGTTGTTTGTTACAAAAGTATCTATAGCATTAATCGGCTTTACATTAGCCCTAATTATATACGGTGTCAAAGTGGTTTATTTGGACAGACTCTGGATCATTTTCATCATGTTAACACCTTTTAGGCTCGTATTGTAGTTATTATTTCGACCCCTCACTCTCTTCTTGTTTTCTAGAAAGTCGCCTTCTTGGCCACAACTCCATTTCCAAACTTTCCCTCGGGATACATACCTGTCCATCTTTATGGGCAGATTTGAAATAGCTTCTTACTTATTCTTGACCTCCTTTCCATCTCCATATGTCGCTTCATCTAGTCTGTGATGAGCATCAGCCTAAGAGCCACTACGGGGGAGTAAGTGTTAGGCCTACGATCATCGTTCTTAATACAAACAAAGGTGTAATAAAAAAAAAAAACGCAATCCGTTGCGGCCCAGGCTAAATAATGGTGTCAGGATGCCGCATATAAAAGGATTTGTGGAAGCCTGCTTTCACGCGGCTCTAGAATCACATAGATCCCACTCTTTTTTGGCTGCACCATGTTATGGTGTGATAAAGTAGGCGTTTGCTATTATTCTCTACCAGTGGAGTCCGTGAGGTGGCTTGTTTAAAAAAATGACTGTTCCGTCCACCCGCATCCGGTATGAAGGATCAGTGGTCAGGAGATTATGGGGTCTAAGCACCCTTGCCTTGAGGCTGTAATACCACTCTATGATTTGGCATGGTACTAGAAAAGCCACTGGTGGAACCATGGAATGGGAGGAAATGCACTTTGGCCATTAGGGTCGAGTAGCACCGCACTGTGTTAGAACAATAGTAAAGTGCCAGAGTGAACCATACCCTGAGGACTAGAAGGGGTGCACAGAGAATGGACCGGCCAAGCTAAGACAAAGGTACAAGGTCAGGCCTGAGACAAGTGTTGTTATTATATATCAGCGTGATCCAAGGCAAAGGCTGGTGATACAAAGAATGTTCTTGCAGTAATGCCGCGATTAAGATTATTCTAAATGGCCCAGTGCCGGAAGCAACAGATGAGCAATGTGAACAAAAATGAATGGGGGTAGGGGGTGCAGAGGGTTCAGAACGGACATTCAGCAGTATGGGCAAAAAGTAAAAAGGATAAGAATAAAAGAGCTGTTACTAAATGATTAATGAGGGTTAGATTAGTAGCAAAACCAACTGTAAATGCAGAATAGCAAATGTTTCTGTCTGAGAGAATGGCACTTGGCTATATGTTCCCCCTACGCCCTGGCCCGGGATGGGGAGAGAGAAGGCTGCCCCCTGCATCGGCTCTATAGTTGTTTTTTCTTAAAAAAAAGAAAAAAGTATACCTCTGTTTAGCAAATGTCCAGCAACTTGCAGTCTGGCACAAACGTTCTTATTGCCAATGTGCAAAACCGTATGCTATGCTAGTCTGCAAAAAGGTTGCAAGAGGCCAATCCGGCCTGCAAAACCTTAAAGCCATCTGCAAACCAAGAGTCTCGGCAGAGCGTGCGTCTGCAAGCGTTTGCAGAGGCTTTTTAATTGGGATGCCACCCTCATTGGTGTGCCATATTAATGACTTTTATTCTGTGCTATTTAAAAAAGGTGTGATTTTTTCTTTTGTCATGTCTTGATACTTAGCACCCCCGGGCGCATTCCTCTTTGTTTCATTAATCCAGCTGTGGCTTCCGGCGGGTGCACCCAGTTCTTCAAGGGCTTGGTCGTATGACGCACTGTTGTAATCACCAGTTTGGGGGGGGGCGTGGCCTGATTAAAGCTTGTGATCGCAGTGGTCTTTCCCAAACTTGCTCAGAGCACTGTTCAACCTGTATTGACAACGGCCGGAACCTGTCTTTTCGTGGGGAAAAGTCTTTGGAAGTCCATGTCTCTCGTTTTGCACTTTGGGCTTCAGGAGCGATGGTTCCCCTCTGGCTTTAGACTCTTGTTGTGCGGGGCTCTGGGGGTAATCATCTCTCTTAGCCCACATGGCTTTTCTGCCGTGCACTCAGGCAAGGATGCAGGGCTACCATACTGGGAGACATACCTATCGAGACGCAATTTCCCGTGCAGGGTGGGTCCGACAAAAGCGGCAGGGATAAGCAAAGGAATTTGCAAGATTTGTTTTGTTATTGGCAGCACACTTTCGGGGAACGTTGGGGACACCGAGGGAAGTGTGACATCGGATTAGATCTGCCCCTGTGCCTTGTAAAAGACACCAGAAATCTGCCTATGTATAGTGTCCGATACCGCACAGGCAGAGTAGGATAAGAAGCGTGCCGAGGTGGACCCAACATAAGGCAAACCAAAACAAGCTGAGACACGAGGGTCTGCCAAGGCCACGCCTAGTTAAACACAACAGCCTCAACCCAGTTGATCCAGGGTAACACAGTTTGCAACAGAGGGGCAAGAAAAACGCCCTAAAGCGGGGTGTATAGAAAATGTCTGCAACAGCAGCACAGAGTTAGAGCGCAAGACAGAGATCAGCAGCCGAGGCTGAGTAGAGAGGCCAGACGCAGGAAGCAGGCGCTGGCAGGTATCTTTCCTGCGGCACGTTGGGAGGAACACTTGCAGGTCTCAGACGGGGAGGCTCCAGAATACTCATTATACTGGATCTTTCTTGAATCTGCCTGAACGCTGTGGAAGGCACGAGAAAGCCACGACGCCGAAATATCAACAAGCATACAAAGTTACCGTTCATCCAAGCGCGGTTAGTTTCCCAGGGACCGCACTGACCTCTGAAGCCACGTGTGATTTTCCTCAGGCACCGAGCTCAGTGGAAAGAGGAACGTGAGGCGAGCTGGTAACAAGCCATATATATTCTTTTGTGAGAAGCAGAGTGCATGTTTAAAATACTTACAACCCCACGTGAGAGGGAACGTAATCCTTGGTTGAGAGGATATCGGCTTTATATGGCTTGATGAGGATGTGAATGTATGCTCCTCCCCAAAATTCCTGCAGGAGAATTCCAAAAGAACAGTCTTCCATTACCAGAACAGGTAGTCAGTGCGTATTTTGAGGCTGCAGTCAAGTGACAAGACCCCCCGGGCAGGAGGTTCTAAAAGTTATCTAAGGAGAAAGCTGGTTTAGACAGGGAGGTGCTTGTGTGTTCTCTCGTCCTGCTGTGTCTGTTAGGCAAGCTTGTGTGATAAAGTATCTGCCTTATTGTGAAGAGTGGGGCGCGTCCTGAGGACGCTCAGGAGAAGAGAGACTGAATTGAGGACGTTTCAGATTCTGTTCTCTGTCCTAGATGAAAATACTGTGTGTTAGCATGAACGCGCGACTGATTACAGAACTCAAGTAGTTTTAAAACTCTGGCAGGTGTTGAAGAAATGGATTGCTCTTTATTGATGGAACTAGATATTCAGTTTTCTTCTCTGCGTTAGCCTCACCACCCCCCCCAGGACAAGAGTAGCCTTGTAGAGGATGCTGTGAACGTGCATAGAAGCAGACGTTGTGCCAGCACTATCAGGCCTGATTCTGTTTAATGTAATTAGCATGATTTTTGGTTAACGCAAGAAGCTGTATTTTGTTTTCCTCTTCAGTTTGCTCAGAGGTCATGGACTAGTATTTTAAGTTCTTGTGTTTTGCTTGTCTAGCCTTTTTGATGAAAAATCACCCACCCCGGGGAGGGGAACGAAAAAAGTAAAATGCCTATATGATAAACCATTATCATAATTCCGGACTCGGCAACTACTAATGTCCATGAAATTATTGTGTGTATCTAGGCCCAGCAGTGTGACTGGGCCTTGCTGACAAAAAAATGTAAAAGTACGCCCAACAGTTCAGCCTAGGCTGCTGGAAGTTTGACAAGGAGGCAGTAAAAAAGGGGGCAACAGCAGACGTTTCATTGGGGGGGTCAAGCCACGACACACGTGCGCCTCAGTTTCGACCGTCATGGAGGTAGGTTTTTGGGGAACAGTTTTTGCATGCACTCAGATCACGGTCTCAGAGCAGACACTTGTTGGTATCTTGTGGTCTTACAAGCTTTTTGCTTGTACGCAAAGAAAAGAGTTTTGCTAGGAGAAGTCAGGACTGTGATCTTTTTGATTTCTTTCTCTATTTTTCATTGGGCATTATTAACAAGCATGGGGGGAATCGCTCCACAAGGCACAGTATCCACACGATCATAGTCGGGAGCTGTGCGCTCTCTACCTGAGCGGAGGACTGTTAAACCTTACACATTGTAGGGGGCTGACCTGCAATCAATCCCTCCCCCACGTCACACTTTGTGATGGTGGTATCAACGTAGTGGTTATTACAATGGGGGGCGGTCGGGATGTCTGTCTGCGAAAAAAAAAACAGTGGACATGAGTTTTATGGGTTCGAATCCCCCAGTGGGGAAAAAAACCGATTTTTTTTTTTTTTTTTTTATGAAAAGTGGGAGATTAATGTTGGCCTTAACAACTCGCTGGGGGGGGTGGGGTTCCTAAAAAAAAGAGCTGTAGAACTAGTACCGTCGAGTCTGTGTGGTTGTGCAAGAAATTGACGTTCCGCTAACACTTAGTGATGCATTTCCCCCCCCACCCTCCAAATTCCTCTGCCCCACGAGTCGCCGCCTGCTGGTCCAGCTAATTTACTAATTTGCAGGGAAAACAAGCCTGTTTTATGGGGCACTACCAGAGAGGCACATCCTAAAGCCACTAATCATCAAGCCAAGGCGGTTCTGTCATAGCTGCGTGGTCCCTAAGGGGGAAAACAGAGGCCATGTTTCGATTATGGTTGGCCAACGCTCCGTGCAAGGCACCATAGTCGGACAGCTTCATATAGTCTGGCAAATGAAGGCAT
The DNA here is from genome assembly GCA_033557465.1 of Ichthyophis bannanicus. Lineage (NCBI taxonomy): Eukaryota > Metazoa > Chordata > Amphibia > Gymnophiona > Ichthyophiidae > Ichthyophis > Ichthyophis bannanicus. The sequence goes on from CM066031.1 coordinate 119,672,256, forward strand.
AAGGTGTGGCTGAAGTATAGCCCCAAGAATGGTATAGAGTGACCCCAAAAATGTTGGCCAAGGGCAGTAAGGTCCCCAAATTTGAAGAGAAAAACAGCAAGAGTAGGTATGGGGTCCCCGAACCCAGATTGAGTTGCAACCCTAAAACTGCAGGCAGAACAACAAGGAAAGACATGCACAAGTAACTGGAAGGAAGTAGATCTGAACTGATGGTACGGCAGACAAATCTGCATTCCCAGCTCCATGTGGCAGCTGGAAAAATGGACAACACCCCATAGATCGGGCGGGCAGCTGTACGCAGAAGTCTCTGGACAACAGGGTGATGGTATCCCCTGTACCATGCACACGAATGTCTCTCTATGGTGTTTGTCAAGTAGGATGGGAAGATGTGCTCCCAGCCAAGAGGCGGTATCGACGTGGCAGGAGACGTGCTGCACTGAAAGGAGGACACAGGGAAGTAGTCGCAGTGTCATGCAGAGGCACCCACGACGGGAAGAGGCAAGATAACCACGCTGCAGAAAAGGGTGCCAGTGCAGGACATGGTGTAGCAGCTTGCTACAGTAGGGCTGGACGCCACAGAGCCTGCCGACCACCCCCCCTACCATCGTATTTGTATATTTGAAGGCGATTGGTCAATACGTTTGTTGTGGGCCAGCTTATCATCAACTCCTCCCACATGCCTTTTGCCGGGTGTCCTTGAGGCAGTTATGAGCGTCTCTTATGGGCGCATCATGATCTTACGGACCACGGTTAGTGTTCACAATAGTGTGTGTGGACAGCGTATTGGCTCGCACGTGTGAGGCCATGGCCGGAGGGGTGGGGGGACACCAAGGGACCTTGATAGCACTCCGTAAATGCTTTAACGAGATAACGGGGGGCCTTGGTGGGATCCGTGCACCCACGTGCTCTTTGTATTGGTCTAAACGGGATTGACGCGGTTCCGGCACACGATCTCTTCTTGCATCGCTCCAGTCGGAGCGGAGTTGTCTAAGGATTAGCCTCCTTCTCAGCGGTGGAAGAGCGTAACTACCTTGACCGGAGCGAACCAGTGGCTGAAGCGGATGAGGGATAACATACCAGCTAAAGCCACGCAAGCTTCACCCAACCAGAGCACGTCACCTCCGAGACCGAGAACTGCGGATCCCTAGCTCCACCTCTTTTTTTTTTACATCGCGTCGCCGATCACACCCTGCTCAATTTGGGGCAAGTGCTCCCTGCTTTAAAAGGGAGTTGGAACAGGCGCACGAATCCCGTCGCATGCTGGGCCGCGCTTATGATTGCGTCCCTTTTGGCGCGGCCATAGGAAAAGGCCAGTAAAGAGCTTCAAACCGTGCAATATAAAAACATAGAAGAAAACCTACGCCGAGAACAGATTAATTTCATCAGAGTACAGCTGCGCTCCATCAGGGTTGAGATCGCGTACCCTATGTCTACACACTGTTCAAACCTTCCAACCGCAGCAAGTATAACCAATACAAACATTGCCAAACAAACTTTTTCTTAATCAGTTGAACTGGGTAATTATACCGTACTGTACACCTCAACCCATTTAATCTCACTTTACTAGCTTAGCTCACAAACCTAGCAAACTAAATTCTCTGTGAATTAACATTATACTGTTGCCAGTATTTACATTTGTAATTGCATTTGCATTTAACCTACAGCATTTGTGCAGCTGCATATTCATTTTGCTACTGTTGCCAGAATATACAACTGTGTTTGCTACTGTTGCCAGTATTTTCAATTGTGCTTTCATTTGCATTTAACTCCCAGCCATTGTACTGCTGCAAATTACCACCTGGCCCAGTGTTGTTACTGTTGCCAGTAATACGTCTTTAATGAAATATTTCACTGTTGTCAGTAATTCAATTTCATTAACGCTGCCAAAAGTATCAATACTCAGTCTTACCAAAATTACCCAGCCCGATTTATCATAGATAATTCAGCTGTGCACCGATAAGGTTCAGCCCGCTTTAACAGAATTATCTGCAAAAATTGAATTGTCTATCTACTATAGACAACACAATTTATTTCACCTCCCATACTAACCTAACATAGTGATCCTAATGCAGAGCTTCCTCTCAGCAAAACCAATCTCATATAGAATTCTTAACATACTGTCACCAGTATCTACAATCTTGATTGTTACAACAAATATTAATTAATGTACTACCACCAGATTGTTAAACCATCACCAACCATCATTACTTTATTACATATAATTACATTACTGTTGTCAGTTATTACATCGTACAGGATTCCATTTCCGTGGTCAATATTAATATTCTTCAGTCATTAAATTTCCCTGAATAATCTAAAACAGTTGACAAAGATATATTTACACATTACATAGTTACTCTATTTAAACCTTATCACTTTTACCAATACCCTCATTCCCAATACTCAGCTTGACTCTGTTACTATCGCCAATAGCCTTTCTCCAAAATTACTACTCCATCTCTGTTACAGTTACTGTTGTAAGTATCGGATACTACCCCAGCCAAAATGCCATTACTTAATTCTCTCAAATGTAGAATGCCATTAATTTTGCCTCACTATATCCGTTTCACTAATTACCCTTGCCCAAAGCCTACATAATAACAACGCTAAAAACATCCCCATCATGGCACAGCTCTAACACGAAATAACCCCCCATCATGGCAACCTTACAAAGAACATCATCCAAAAATAAACCACCATAGATTAATTCATATAAATATACTTCACCCCCTCCGTCAACAAACATTAATCTATGCAAAAATCCAGAATCATTATCAATAATACTAATTATGCTAGATCAATGAAAAATAAGTTGCCTATATTCACAGAAATACTAGACAATCAAAGACCAGACATATTATGTGTAACTGAGACATGGTTAACTGATACAGACAAAATGCAATGTGTACCTTCGAGTCAGTCCTGACTCCTGGCGACTCAGAAGCTCGTCTATTTAAATCAACTAAGCAATAATGACTATGACACCTTCTACACACATAGAACTCACAAAAAAGGTGGTGGAGTATTAATAATGTTAAAAAAAGATCTAAAAGCTAAAAAACTAACATCGGACTTACCCACTAACATAGATACCATCATTATGAAAATTGGCAACATAAAAATGTGTCTAATTTACAGACCACCAGACCAACTCTCAGAAAACCTGGACCCCTTAATTGATTTTCTAAGTTCCTCCACTGATCAGAACCCAATTCTAATGCTCGGTGACTTTAACCTCCCCTCTTTACCAGCTTCATCTGCCTCCCTCTTTTTAGAATCAAAAGCAGATATGGATTTTCACCTAATAATAAACACTAGCACACATAGTAAAGTTAGTATACTTTGCATGGTCTTCTTGCCAAATGTCCGTCACCAACTCTAGAACCCCAACTCCCTCAAATGCACACCTATCCCATGGTCAGACCATCACCTTATTAACTTTAATATCACAATCAATAACACTTCAATTAACGAACCCCAACTAATGCACCAACCTCCAGATTTAAAAAATACAATGACGAAGAGTTTCTAGACCTTATAATTCCTAACTTATCAACCTCACCACTAAACCTAGATGCAGCAGTAACTAATTGGCACAAAATTATCAATAAAGCTGCAGCTAAAAATCAAATCATAAGAAAAACACGCATTCTAAAGTTGGTCAAGCCCCCTGGTACAAATAATGTTTTAAAAATAATGAAAGGAATTTAAGTAAAGCCGAATGCAAATGGAGGAAAAATAAAAACCCCATTAAAAAAGATTCATACCTCACACTCCTTAACAAGTATAAAGATGCAGTTAACAATGCCAAGAAAAATTACCATGAC
>CM066031.1:119676582-119720668 GCA_033557465.1 Ichthyophis bannanicus
CCAGCAAAAACAAAAACCTCCAAAACAGGAACGAAACTTTCTACGTGCAAACAAAGTTCTATCCAGGTTTTCTCAGGGAACATTCAAAAGGCAAAAAAAGAAAGCTTTTTCCTCACAGTTAATTTTGGCTTCTTGCCGTCTCACTTCACAGGTAGCAGGTGGTTAACAAGCACAATTCACAACTACAGATTGTTCTTAAGGTCTTAGTAAACTTCCCCTCTTTACCACATGGAAATTTACAATCCATCTACCTGCTTCTTATGGTTACCTTGCTCTAGAGCAGTGGTTCTTAACCAGTCCTCCTTGAACCCCTAGGCCAGTCCGGGTTTTCAGGATACCCACAATGAATATGGATGAGAGAGATCTGCAAGCACCTCATTGCTTGCAGATCTCTCTCAGGCATATTCATTGTGGATATCCCCTGAAAACCCGACTGGCCTAGGGGTTCAAGGAGGACTGGTTAAGAACCACTGCTCTAGAGGGTTTTCTCTCAGGCTGGCTTTCCTTCAACCCTTCAGTGGCTAAGGCTTTGCACAAAGAGCAATCCATGAGGGTGTCTTCCTCATTCAGTGCTACATCAGGCTCTCCTAGTTGCATAGGCTCTGTCTCTCCTTCTGGCTCACTGGGCTCAGCTGACAGCCTCTCATTACAGCTGAGGAGTGTCTCCTGCACCTCTGCACTGCCCAGCATTAGTCAGGCTTCTCCTGCTCTGCTCAGCATTAATCAGGCTTCTTAGGCTCGTATTTGTGCCTCGGCTTGTAACAGCTTCTCCTCTCTTGCCCTCCTTCGTACTACTATAATATAACCTAGGCTTATATCTCCAGGGTTCTAGCCCCACATCCTCTCTTCCCAGGTGAGGGAGATCACTCTGCCTTCTGGCACCTGAGTAATCAGGGAGCTTATTGACGTAAGGGTCTTGGACCTTAGGTCTGTATTCACTCTCCTTATTCCGCTAGGAAAAATCTGAAAACCTGTTCCAGTTGGGGATTTTCTGGTTCCTAGGTGAGGTTGTGGTTTGGTTATCCTGACCTTGTAAAAGGGGCCCTTTTACTAAGGTGAACTATTTACCTTTTTCCCTTTCCCCTAACTCAGGATAGGCTTCCTTACCCATCAATATATAAGAAAAAAACGTCTCTTACCATATCAACGTTTCTTCTGCAGGAATTCGAAATTCACGCTTACCTCCGTCTCGACCTGTTCATAACAGAAAAAACGTTAAGCACGATGCCTGTCAGCTGATGACAGACTATTTACTCAGAAATCCATTTTTGGTGCACACAAAGGCATTTTTTGTAGTAAAGAATATAAATAGTGTAACCCTGCCCCAGGCAGAAGCAATTCAGACTCTTACTAGAGTCCCCCGGTGGTGATGTTTTAGTGGAGTCAAAGTGAAGTGATTACCTCTGGTTGTGATGTCTTTTCCGGCAGAGGCGTACTGAATTTCAGTGACTGCGGCTCAACCCGTTTCCCCAGCAGGAGAACAAGGGATGAGAGGAAAGTTAACTAAATAGGATTCAGCCCTACCAATGTGATGTTACAAAGACTCAGGATTGGTAGTGTTTAACAGAATGGAATTAAAAAAATCATATTCACTTCCTTAAATGAATTTTATGAGTTAAATTTATTAAAGCTAAATAGGTCATTAAAAATTTCTTAAAAAAAGATCCAAAGTTTTGTAGCTAATTAAAACTATTGCACTATTGCCCCGTAAAAACTTCCAATAAATATTTGTTCTGTTTAAAAATATGGTATTCTTCTCAATAAAGATATTCTCAAGTTTCTTTCTAGTGTAAGATATTTTCATCACAATTCTGGTAAGTGATTTTTTTTTCCACTTCATACCTTGGACACATCATGCGAAGAGAGAGATCATTAGAGAAAGACATTGTGCTTGGCAAGGTAGAAGGTCAACGCAAAAGAGGAAGACCGGCAATGAGATGGATAAATACAATAAGAGCAGCTACAGGTGCCAGTCTGTCATCAATGAACCGCCTGACTGAAGGCCAACCACAGTTCAAGATACAACCATCCTGAGGGTCGCCAGGAGTCGACACCGACTAGACGGCAGTTAGCAACAACATGTTCTTGTTTTTCCCAGGAACTACCCTTGAACAGGCAAGTTTCCTCTCTGTGTTATACATTTTTCAAATTAAATGTCACGAGCTCATTCATTTTTAAGTGTCTCTGCAGGGTTGCTGCACAATGGTAAGTTACTCTTCCTTGCCACTCTCCTGTGCCGGGGCCCATTTCAGATCCAGTTGCTCCTGATGATCCAGTTCGTTAGGTCCAGCGAAGTTCTTCAGTGTCCAATAAATTCTACTACTACTGATTACTCCTGATTATTGGTATAGTGCTACAAGACGAATGCAGCACTGTACAGGCACCTATAAGAGACGGTCTCTGCTCATCAGAGCTTACAACCTTCTCCCTATCTTTACAACTCAGAAAGGGAAAACCCTGATCTAAGGCTGAGGCTGTTTCAGTCCTGGAGTAACAGATATTCAGACTGAGTTGAATTTCTTTGTTCACTGTCCCATCCATACTAAAATAAAGAATAATTAGCAATCCCTGTCTAAAAATGTTCACTCAAACTCATTCACACAAGGGTCACATCTTTCATACAATTCTTATCTTCTACATAGAATTCCTTCAATTCATACTTTCTTTTCAGGAGTCTGGCCTCTATTAGGAGGAATCAAAGAAAGACATCAGCTTGAAACCCAAAGCTCCTCGGTCTGTGCCGCACTTACAGGCTGTCGGCAGGGGCAGCCCAAGGGGACTACGGGGCCATGAGCGGAGATTATTTGTGGGGCCTTGTTTGCATAAATATTTTCATAATATTATTAACATGTGTTTTAGTAAACATGCCTCTTAATGAGTGTCTGCATAAAGAAAGACTAACAGATTTCTACATTACTATATTGCAGTGACAAACACCAGGCCCATTAGGAAGTATTATAAACACTGCCCATTTAGAACCCATAGCAAAAAAGGTTTGGAGAAGTTCCTGGAGGAAAGGTCCATTAACCATTATTAAAAAGGGACCAAGGGTATGAATGCTTGACCCAATACAAGCATTGTGGAACCTGTGTCTTTTGGGGAAACTGCTAGGTACGTATGACCTAGATTGGCCACTGTTGGAAACAGGATACTGGGACTGATGGATCTTGGTCTGACCCAGTATGGCATATCTTATGTTCTTAAACCAACCGTATCATAACAACACTACCAGGACTTACAAAGCACCAAACCCTAACTATCAAAAGGCAGCACTGCAGATATTAAACCAACACATCTCAGAGAATACCAATACATCTCACTGGGGGAAAGAGAACAAGTGGGACTGTCAAATAGAAACTACATGAACAGAATACCTCAGCTTGGTTACACATGCAGAACATAGATCATCACCACACAACGAACAAGGGATCACAATTTAGAAATAGGAAGACAATAATTAAACTGGGAACCTCAAAAGACAAACATGAAATGTACAACACTGGAGAAATAAAACTATAAAGTAATTTCCTCTTGCACTAAACAAAAACGCAAAGATATTAGTAATACACACTTCCCAGAGCAAACATATTCCAGTTAATAAATTCAAAATAAAAAGTATTTTTCTACCTTCTGTATGGGCATTATATTTTTCAGTTGCAATTGCTCCAGTCACTTTCTTCTGGTTTTCTTTGTGTCTTTTGTGAGCTATCCATTAGTCCATTCTCTCTCTTTATCTGCTTTTAACATATTGATCGTTTCCCTTTTGATCTTTCCCCCCATTTTTTTTCTTATTCCTTTATCATCCACTCAAATGTCACCCTTCCATTCTCAATCCCCACTTACCTTTGCAATACCCGGCCCATCGTAGACTTTTCTTCCCTCACACACAAAATATCTTTTCCCCTCTCCATTCTCATTCCCGATCCCCAACCCCATCCCCTTCTAGTCCTCCCTCCCCACAAAATCAGTTCCCTTATCGTTCTAGTCACCCCGCATCTGCTCCCTTCTAGTCCCATTCTCCCATGCCCCCACATTGCCAGTCCTATCCCCCATATGCTCTTCTCCCGTTTCATTCCAGCCCCCAATCAGCCCACTTCCACTCCAAGCTCCCCCATCAGCCCAATTTTCCAATCCTAGCCCCCCATCAGCCCATTTCCAGCCCTATTCCAACTCCCATCAGCCCACTTCCAGTCCTGTTCCAGTCCCCATCAGCCCATTTCCAGTCCTGTTCCAACCCCCATTTCCCATCAGCCATTTCCAGTCCTATACCAGCCCATCACCCATTTCCAGTCCAAGCTCCGACCATCAGCCCATTTCTAGTCCTATTCCAGCTCCCCATCAGCCCATTTCCAGTCCTAGCCCCCATATGCTTTTTTTCCAGTTCCATTCAAGCCCCCCATCAGCCAATTTCCACTCCAAGCTCCCCAATCAGCCAATTTCCAATCCCATTTCCAGTCCAAGTGCCCCCCCGGCACAGCCCAGCCAGGGCTGGACCCGCCCCCCCTCCTCTGAACAGCCCCATGGCTGTCTAAGGGGCTTCAGAGGGAGCCAGGGAAGCCCGTGCGAGGCCCCAGCTCCCCCTGCACCGCCGCCAACATGAAGAGTCTTTTCCCTCACACTGGCGGCTGTTTCTGTGAAGCCGTGAATGCCTTTTACCCCAAATTAAAGTGCTGCTCCCTCAAACTTCTGCAAATGGTTTTTCACCACTATTTCATTTTTCTGCCTTCGCTTTTGTCACAGAGTTTCCCTATAAGTAATTTCTCTTCAGATAACTGCTTTTAACCCTCAAAATTATTCCTCTCACATGCTACACTACCAGCAAACCTCTTGCGTCTTACGCTGTTCAGCCCCGACTGCCAGATTCAAGATTTTATCACCCACATTTGTAGCTTTCATATTAGTGCTCGTCCACTCACCAAACCTCAAATAGCTCCCCAACAGCTTCTACAGCCACCCCCATAACTCTAAATTCCAACGTCAAAACATTGTCCCCTTAAGGCTGGACCAGTTCTAATTTCTCTGTACTATTTCTTTCAATTTGGACTGCAATTAAAATTAAAATCACCTCACTGCATCATAAACAGTGACATTCCCGCCTGAATTGCAGTCCTTAAAATAGATCCCTGCACCCCTCTCATTAACTACAGTGTTAGTGACCAGGGAGATGTGGTGTATTTAGATTTCAGTAAAGCCTTTGACACTGTTCCTCACAGGCGACTTATAAACAAGCTGAGCACCCTAGGGATGGACCCTAAAGTTACTGCTTGGGTTAGAAATTGGTTGGGTGGGAGGCGACAGAGAGTACAGGTAAATGGAGCTCACTCTGAGGAGAAGGATGTTACCAGTGGTGTGCCCCAGGGATCTGTCCTTGGTCCGATTCTTTTTAACATCTTTGTTAGTGATATAGCGGAAGGGCTGTCGGGTAAGGTTTGCCTCTTTGCGGATGATACCAAAATCTGCAATAGAGTAGACACCCAGGAAGGTGTAGATAACATGAGGAGGGATCTAGCTAAGCTTGAAGAATGGTCTAGAATTTGGCAGCTGGGATTCAATGTTAAAAAATGTAAGGTCATGCATTTGGGCTGCAGCAATCCAAGGGAGCAATACAGTATAGGAGGTGAAGTACTTTTGTCCACTAAAGAAGAGCGGGACCTAGGCGTGGTTGTGTCTGATGATCTTAAAGTAGCTAAACAGGTAGAAAAGGCGATGGCAAAAGCCAGAAGGATGCTTGGGTGCATACGGAGAGGAATGGCTAGCAGAAAAAAGGAGGTGATAATGCCTCTGTATAAGTCTTTGGTGCGACCTCATTTGGAGTATAGTGTGCAATTCTGGAGACCGCACCTTCATAAGGATGTGAACAGGATGGAGTCGGTGCAGAGGGTGGCTACTAAAATGATTAGTGGGCTTCATTATAAAGCATATGAGGACAGACTTAAGGATCTTAATATGTACACCTTAGAGGAAAGGCGGGATAGAGGTGATATGATTGAGATGTTTAAATACCTCCGTGGCATAAATGTTCAGGGAGAGAGCCTCTTTCAATTGAAAGCAAGTTCTGCTACGAGGGGACATGGGATGAGGGTGAAGGGAGATAGATTCAGGAGTGATATGCGGAAATATTTCTTTACGGAAAGAGTAGTGGATCCGTGGAATAGTCTGCCAGTGGAGGTGGTAGAGATGAGGACAGTAACTGAATTCAAAAAAGCATGGGACCAACACAGAGGATCTCTAAAGGTAAAAAGTGGACTCTTGTAGTTGTTGTTATGGAAGGACAGACTAGATAGGCCACGTGGTCTTTTTCTGTCATCATGTTTCTATGTTTCTATGTTTAGTCTATGGAGCTGGGACTTGTTTTTCAATAAAACATCATTTTTAAGCATTAAAACAGACTTTTTAAAACCAAGAAACATTGGATTTATCTTTTTTAAATGAAACTCTGGCTCTGGTTGAATTCTAACCCCGAGGGTTCAACGTCCTCTTTAGGAAAAAACAGAGCATTCTGCAGCCATATTTAACATTTCTAAGTTATACAAAATACATTTCTGTGGTGGGCAGACCTCCTGCACCTGATCCCCATAATTTAAAACCTTTAACTTTCATTTTTAGTTTAGCCGACTTTAGGTGTTTTTGCTACGTGGCTACTGCCCTTTTAAGGCCGTCCCACCTCCTTTGGGAAGGCTTCTCTACTTTGCCTCTAAAATCGGAGATGGTGGTTTGGTCCCCATGGCTCCCCCCCCTCCCCCCGATGTCTCCAATCAGCCTCCCACTGCACTCAGTGGCACGCAGGCCGGGCCCAACAAAACAAAATCCCCTGTATGCAGGGCCAGCCCTAGAGTTGGTTTAAAGTGTTCTTGCCATAGTTGAACCTCAAACTTTACCCCCCTCTCTCTGTCAAAATCTATTATTTAGCTTTGAAAGCCTGCTTTGCTGCCCTCTGGAAATTTCTATCCTAGGCGATTGCCTAGTTTACCTGGTAGTTGGGTCAGCCCTGCCTGTATGCCCAGTGTGCGCTCCCCCCCCCCCCCCATGTTAAGCTTGTTAGAGCACTGCTTGCCAGAAGGAGGGGTGGGAAGGTAAGAGATGGAATAAAGGACGGGGAAGGAGAAAGGTAAGAGGTGGGGAAAAGGCAAAAGAGGGAGGGTAAGAAAGGAGGAAGAATGAGGAAGAAGAGATAAGAGAAGAGTGGGGAAGAGAGATGATGGGAAGGGGCAGAAGTGGAGAGAGATGAGGGAATTGTGTGGCGAGCTGAATGAGTGAGGAGGAAGGAAATTAAACACTATTGTAACTTTGGTTGTTTTAATGGGAGTCAGCAAAAATGGCTTTAGCCCAGGATAGTCTTGCCCTTCTAATCTGTTATATTTTTTGAAGGTGCGAATAAACAGGTAGACAACAGTGAGACAGCTGATATAGTGTATCTGGACTTTCAGAAAGTCTTTGACAAGGTCCCTCATCAGAGACTTTTGGCAAAACTAAAGAGTCATGGGATAGGAGGCAGTGTACTATTGTGGATCAGGAACTGGTTAAAAGATAGAAAGCAGAGGGTAGGGCTAAATGGCCAATTTTCCCAATGGAAAAATGGTGAATAGTGGAGTACCCCAGGGATCTGTGCTGGGTCCGCTGCTTTTTGACATATTCATAAATGGCCTGGAAATGGAAATAACGAGTGAGGTTATCAGATTTGCAGATGGCAGAAAACTATTCAAAGTTGTTAAAACCCATGAGGATTGAGAGGAAGTGATGTCACCAACCCCGATGGCGGCATGAGAGAGCCGCTCCGGGGCTAACTCCACTTAAACTGAATTAAACTGCATGGACAAGCTGTGGGAGACAGCATAGTTGAGTGCTGAGAGCCCAGAGGAGAGTGGGGAAGTTCTGTGCGGCAAATCCAGGAGCGGAGAAAGATCAACAGAGTGACAGGGGCGATCGGAGGAGCAGCGGCAGCAATAAAAAAGATGGTGATTGGTGGAGGAGCGGGGCAGAGGAGGGCGGCCTGAACCACAGAAGAGACATGGTAGAGAGAGAGGAGCCAGAATGGCAGACGAGCAGAGGAAGAAAAGGGAGCTGTAAGTACCAGGAGGTGAGACAGCTGCAAGACATAACGGCGGAGAAGACAGTGCAGAGGAGAGCAGAGGAGCGTAACAACTGCTAGAGGAGAGTGGGAAAAGAAGGCACTAGTGCGGTGGGGTATGTCCTGAGCGACTGCGGGGGGGAATAGAGACAACGGAGGAGAGAGAGGGGAACAAGGTGTGACCCAAATCGCGTGGCAGCACATACATTAAACAAAAGAAGAGAGAAGAGAACCGACTAGAGGAAGAAGGAAAGGGGAAGGTGTATCAGGCACGTGGTGATCAGTAAAGGCTGGGGAGAAGACAGCACGGAGGAAGCAATATGGCCACGAGCAGGAAAACAACAGATCTGAGAGAGTTTGCTTTTGCAGGGGCCGGGACAAGCAGTGGGGTGAATGGCCCACTAGAGAATAAAGCCAAACAGAAAGAACCAGGAGGGCAAACAGAGGAAACGAAAGGATAGAATAGCCAAGCAGAAGATGGAGAGACTCTAAAGGAAATAAATAAGAAAAATTCAAGGAATGGTTCACAGAAATAAAGAAGGAGGTACAAGCAGTAAAAACAGAACTGAGTGAGCTTTTAAGCAATCTGAAAGAGGATATGGCTGAACTGACACACACGGTGGGAGATCATGAGAACCGTCTGCAGAGCTTGGAAGCACAAGTGGAAAATAACCAGCAATGGCAAGGGGACTTACAAAAGCGGCAAGAGGCCATGTAATATAAAATGGAGGACTTAGAAAATGGATCCCGAAGGAATAATCTAAGGATAAGTGGCATACCGGAGGAGAAGGAGTTTCAGGACAGTGAGAAAGTGGCAGCTTTGATTTGGTCTGAAATACTCAAAGGAGGTAAGAAGGTAGCCCCTGAGGAAATACTAATGGACACAGTGCACAGAGCAGATCACCCAGAGTAAATAAACCTCGGGATATTATAATATGTTTGACCAGCTGCAAAGTGAAAGAGTGGATAGCAAATAAAATGTGGAGTATGCACACAATCAAGTGGCAAGGATATCCAGTGACTGTGTATGAGGATCTATCTATGGGAACTTTGCAAAGGAGGAGATCGATGCAACGGTGACACAGGCACTATGGGTGGCAGACATCAGATACAGGTGGCTACACCCCTTTGGATTATCATTCACACAAAAAGGGAGAACGTGGAAAGTGCACACAGTGAAGGAAGCACAGGTGGTGCTCCAGGATGCGGGGATCAAGCCCCAAAGGACAGAGAGCAGGCAAGAGGCTGAACTCAGAGAGCGCGGAGTGGAGAAGCAGAATGGCGGAGAGGAACTACAAGACTTAAAGAAAGAACACAACAAAGAGAGTAAAACCAAAAGATGATGGGTAGGCGAGATGAGTGAGGAAAAGTATCTGTACGAGGGAGGTGAAGGAGGTGGAGAGCGAGGAGATGGAGGGGGAGTGACCTGTTGTGAAAAGGTTGAAATGTTTAGAATGTTAAAATTTGATTGATCATATGTATGAATGTCATAATGTGTCGGGGCATTGAATGGGAGGGGGAGAGGAGGGGATAGAGGGGGGAGAAGAGGGGTAGGGAGTGGAAGGTGGCATGTGGATGGGGAAGGGTATAGGTCGGTGGGAGGTGCAGGTAAGGAGGGGGAGAGGGAAAGAGGGAAGGGCAAGTGGGGAAGGCAAGGAGGCACACTACTCCAAAAGACTCCTGGAGAAGGTGGAAGGGAAGGGGGGAGGGGAAGGTGGGTGAAGGGGGGAGGGCAGCGAAGGATGGAGGGGGAGGGCTTTGAAGAAGGGGCCAAGAGGCTGAAGGAAGGGGGGAGAGAGAGGGTAGAGGGGGATGGGGAACCACATGGAGAGAAGAGAAAGAGGCAGGGGAGAGTAAGAGGGAGGCAGAGAGAGGTGCCCAGTACGAAATGTAAAAAACTAGTGATTACCACTATTAATGCGAAGGGATTGAGGACATGGCAGAAGAGAAGGCTGCTGGAGAGAGAGGGTAAGCATACAAAATCTGACATTATATGTGTGCAGGAGACACATCTGAGAGTGGGACAGGAATATATGGTCTCCTCCAAGAGCTATCCAAAAGTGGTGTTGGCAGGGTCTAGAGTGAACCCTTGAAAAGGAGGGGTGGAGATTTTGGTAGGGTAGACATATGATAGGGGGGTGGAGAAGAGGGAAAGAGCAGAGATGGTTATGGGGGAGGCTGAGGATCAGTGAGGAAGAGGTGTGGGTGGTAGCATATGCGGACCTAACGAGGGGCAAGGGGAAGCTTTTGAGAAGATTTTGGAGGGGTTGGGAGATGTACCCATAGTGATGGGGGATTTTAACTTAACCAGTAATCCATGGGTAGATAACAATGGGGGACATAGTAGTGGAGGGAGAAAGGATAGACAAAAAATGAAAAATATGCAGGAGAGGTTGGGGCTAATAGATCTATGGAGGAGCAGACATCCTGGGGAGCGTAAGTATACCTTTTATTCCCACGTGCATGGTACATATAGTAGACTGGATATGATCTAGGGAGGAAGTAGGTGGGTTTCCAGGGTGGTGGAGACTGAGCAAGGGGAAATTACCTGGTCGGATCATGCTCCTGTAATGGTACTCTTTGATATGGGTGAAGAGAACGAGGGGATACAATTCTGGAAGCTGAATGATGCATTACTGGAGGAGTGGGAACAGGTGGAGGCAGTAAAGAAGGCTATTCAGGAATACTTATACTTCAATCAGGTGGGGGAGGTGGAGCTGCAAACTGTGTGGGATGGGTTAAAGGCAGTGATTAGGGGGAAATTAATTAGCATGGCAGCGCATCTTAAACGAGAAAAAAGGAAAATGGAAGATGGTTTCTTAAAACAGATTCACGATTTGGAAAGGCAGCAGCAGAGGAAGTGAGATCTAGACATTCAGGCTGGTCTGGTGAAGGCTCGAGCGGATTTGAGCAGTTTACAGGAACAAAAAATAGCTCACCAATTAAATGTATTGAAGCAAAAGTATTTTGCCGGGGGCAATAAAGTGGGGACAATTCTTGCGATTAGGTTGAAGGCTAAGCGACAAGCTGCATACATAGATGTCATTAGGGATCAAAAGGGGAAGTTGGTGCACAGTACAAGGGAAATAGCTCAGGTATTCCAAGAGTATTACAGGGAATTGTATTCAAGCGAGCTAAAAAAGGGGCCAGAGGAGATTGGGGAATTTCTGAGTGAGTGCAATCTGAAGCAGGTTGCACCGGAGGAAAGGGAAAGGACAGGGGAAGAAATCACGGAGGAGGAGGTGAAAGAAGCTATAAGGTCACTTAAAATAGGCAGATCCCCGGGGTTAGATGGGTTTACGGTGAAATTTTATAGGGAGATGATAGAGCAGCTGGCACCTATATTGACTCAGGTATTTAATAGGGTGTTGGAAGGAGAGGAGATTCCAACAACTATGGAGGAGGCCGGGATCACAGTGTTGCTGAAACCTGGGACGGATAAAGGGGTGTGTGGATCCTACAGACCCATATCGTTGATTATTTTGGATGCTAAAATCTTAGCTAAGATCTTGGCTAATCACATTCAAGATATTATACCCAAAGTAATTCACAGGGATCAAACAGGATTTGTAAAGGGGAGACAAGGGAGTGATAACATTTTCCTTCTTTACTACACCGATTCCTCTGCTCCAGATATCACTCCCTTTAATATGTGTCTTTCATCTGTTGCTTCCTGGCTTCCTTCTAATTTTCTCCATGTTAACCTCTCCAAATTTTCTGCTATTTGGTTCACCCTTGGTAGTCCCTCCCTCCCCTCATCCCTTTGTTCTCCTCTTCACCCATCCCCACTATTTCTTCTTTACGATATTTAGGTGTAACTCGCGATTCTTCTCTTTCCTTTAAAGACCACATCTCCTCAGTTGTCCAATGTTCTTTTTTCACTCTGAAACAACTTCGCACTCTCCATCCCTTCCTCACTTCCTCTTTTATGACTACCCTGCTTCTTTCCCTTGTTATATCCCGTCTTGATTATTGTAATGTTTGTCTTGCCAGTATCCCCGAGTCTCAAATTCATCGTCTGCAACATGTTCAAAATACTGCTGTTCATCTTCTAACACACACTTCACGTTTTGACCACATCACCCCCCTCCTAATAAACCTGCACTGGCTTCCTATTGTTTTTCGGATACAGTTTAAATTTCTCATTTTTGTTCACAGGGCAATCCATTCAGGTACCCCTCTTTACCTCGCTGACCAGGTTCATCTTCACACCCCTCACCATTCTCTCTGTTCCATTCACATTAATCGCATGTTCCTCCCCTCCCCTTCCCAGGCCCACTTGGAATCCACTCGGTCCTCAGCTTTCTACTTCCTAGGTCCTAGACTCTGGAACTCACTCCCCCCTGCACTCCACTTAGAATCCTCCTTTAAAGCTAAACTAAAGACTCATCTTTTCTGCTTTGCCTTCGACCTCCCTTTCCATCCTCACCCCTCTCCCCTCCTCTTCATTAAAGATACAACTCTCCTACCCTTCTGCCCCCTCCCCCTCTTCCTCCCCTTGTTCACCTTTCCCACGCCAACGTACATTGTCTTGTCCATTTTGTATATTACCTCTCTCTTCTATTGTATGTACTTTTGCCTTTTCTATCTCTACTGATCCTTTTCTTCCCTGTCCTTTTTTTAAAGATTTTATGGCGTTCCTTTCCTTCCTTTTTCGCAGCTCTTTGTTTCTAACCTTTGTTTGTAAACCGCCAGATGCTACTGTTTATGGGCGGTATATAAAGTTTTAAATAAACATAAACATAATGAATCTTGGGTGGCACCTTCAGAATCCAGGGGATCAAGCGGTTTTTTGTCACAGTAGACGTGGAGAAGGCATTTGATAGGGTAGAATGGCCATAAATATTTCAGGTGCTGGAACATATGGAATTTGGAGAAAGGTTTATAACCTGGATTAGAGCACTCTATAAACAACCTCGTGCAAGGATCAGAATTAACGGTGGGTATTCAGAGAAGGTTTTACTGGAAAGAGGTACAAGACAAGGGTGTCCACTCTCACCACTCCTATTTGCATTGACGATAGAGCCCTTAGCGGAAATGATAAGGAAGAATGGGGATATAAAAGGGGTGCAAGTTGGGGATACAGAGGAAAAAATAGCGCTATTTGCTGACGACATTATCTGTACTATGCAACAGCCTTTTACTACCTTGTCAGTGTTATTGGGAATAATAGAAAAATTTAGTAGTATGGCAGGGTATGAAATAAATCAAAATAAGACAGAGGTTTTAGGATTTAATCTTACGGGGAATCTGGAGGAAAGGTTAAAGTTGCACTTTAGATTTAAATGTGTGTCTCAACACTTTAGATTCTTAGGGATACAATTGGGGCGAGTTAAACAATGGAACTACCAAGAAATAACAGATTGTATACGGATAGATTTATCTAATTGGGGGGGAGGGCTGGGATTGTCGTGGTTGGGCCGCATAGCAGTGGTCAAGATGAATATACTGCCCAGATTGTTGTTTCTATTCATGTTCTTGCCATGTAGGGTGACAAAAAAGGAGTTGGGGAAATTGCAGAATTTGATGTTACAATTTATTTGGGAAGGGAAATCCCCAAAGGAGGTGAGAGGCACCCTGTATATGCAAAGGACGGAGGGGGGCCTAGGGGTACCATATCTGATGAAATATTCTGAAGTGGCACAACTGAGGCCACTCCTGGCATAGCGAAAGGAGGCTGATTGTTTGAGTTGGGTGCAAATTGAATCAGGGGATGAACCATATAAGGAAGCAAGGATCTGGGATCCAGGGGGAGGGGGAAGGGGGGAGGTGAGAGAGGGATGGGAACAGCAACCCATTTGCAGAGTTAACATTCCAAGTATGGCGGAAGTGGAAAGGGCATTTGTGCAAGGGAAAAAGTACTCTCGATATACATTTATTAGGGGGGTTTGCTCTGGGTGAAGGACTTAAGGGTGTATACAGAAAGGGTGGGCACAGAAAGGATTGGTACAGTTAGGGCAGCTGATAAGGCGGGAGGTGGGGGGAATTCGTACATTTGAGGAACTACAGAGAGAGTACCATATCGATAAGACAGATCACTATGCATATGTGCAATTGTGGTATTTTCTCCAAAATAAGGAGGTAAAGGCAAACTTGATGAGGAGACATACCCAATTTGAAGAAATGATGGGAAAACAATGTACACAAAAAGGGGCAATTTTGAGACTATATAAACTATTGCTGCAGAAAGGAGGGGAAGGCGAAAGGGCAGCAGAGATGGGACGAAGACATACAAGGTCCCTGGGATGAGAAGAGATGGGGAGACATATATAATAGAACACACAAGTTGGCACGGGGTACCACAATGTTGGAAAATAGTTTGAGGGTGAGGTTACGGATGTATTGTATGCCAGTGAGATTACGAGCGATATATCCAAATATGTACGATGAATGTTGGAAGAAGTGTGGAAACAGGGGGGATTTAATGTACATGCTATGGGAATGTCCAAAGGTACGGGGGTACTGGGAGGGAGTGGAGAGGCTTTAAGGGGAAATCACGGGGGCATCGTTTAAGTTTACCCCGGAGATGGTTATATTAAATGAGGAAATGAGAGAGGGGGAGCAAGACCTGAAAACATTTGTGGGATATGGGATAATAACTGCTTGAATGAGCTTGCTAAGTTAGTGGAAGTATGAAGGGGTTCCACTGTTACAAGAGGTGATGGGAAAGTTGGAACAAGTATGAGGTTTCTGTGAGATAGAAGCGTATAAAATGCAAAAAGCAAATAAACATCGCCAGGTGTGGCACTGGTATGAGGTATGAAGGGTGAAGGGAATTGCGAAAATGTGGAGGGAAAGATAGGTAAGCAGGAAGGAGAATAAAATGGTAGGCTGTAGAGGGTAGATGGGGTAGGGGGTGGTGGTGTGGAAGGGGGGAGAAGGGGGGATGGAGGGTTGGGGGGGGGGTGATGAACTGTTACAGAGTTGACGGAAATAAGAGAGTAGAATTGAGTGCATGTTGGGGCTGGTAGGTTCCAGGAAATGGCATGTAATTGAGCCCAGAATGCTGTTAGAGAGGAATGTACAAGGAGATGGGAAAACTAAAAAAAAAAAACAAAAAAAAAAAAAACTAAAATAAAAAGGGAAGTATAAGATGGTAATCGGTAATGGGCAGAACAAACTTTTTGTGGTCATTTCAGACTAATAACTCACAATGTACATAACCAATGGAATGAAAGGCAGGACACAGAGAGGTATAGATATACTGTTTAATAAGGACAAGCAACGATAACAGAGGTTACTGTTATAATATGATGTTTGCATACAGAATACTATTCACTAAATATGAGGTTTTGCTTTATATAGGGGATAAGTTATAAATTGTTGGGATATGTAACTTGGATGTATGACAAATGTAAAGTTTTGTACATTGGTACTTTTGACGAATAAAATAAAAACATTTTAAATTTAAAAAACAATCAAACCCATGAGGATTGTGGAAAATTGCAAGAGGATCTTGATAAATTCAAAGACTGGGCATCCAAATGGCAGATGAAATTTAATGTGGATAAGTGCAAAATTATGCACCTAGGAAAGAACAACCCAAGCTATGGTTACATGATGCAAGGTTCCACATTAGGAACCACCACCCAGGAAAAAGATTTAGGCGTCATCATCGATAACATGAATAACCCTCTGCCCAGTGTGTAGCGGTGGCCAAGAGAGCAAATAGAATGCTAAATATCATAAGGAAAGGAACGGAGAATAAAAGCAAGGATATTATAATTCCTCTGTATCGTTCCATGGTGCGACCACACATTGAATATTGTGTGCAATTCTGGCTGCCATATCTTAAAAAGAATATAGCGTTATTAGAAAAGGTACAGAGAAGAGCCACAAAAATGGTAAAGGGGATACCCCTGTGAAGAGAGGCTAAAAAGGTTAGAGCTCTTTAACCTGGAAAAGAGACGGCTGAGGGGAGATATGATAGAGGTCTATAAATGAATGAATGGAGTGGAACGGGTAAACGTAGATCGATTGTTTATGCCATCAAAATATAGAAAGACTAGGGGGTATGTTACTAAAACCCCGGTAAGATGCGCGACGCGTTAGTGTGCAGATGCCATAAAAGGAGTGGGCGTTTCAGGCTGAAAAAAGCAAACCGGCATTAATCATGCGCTAATGTGCGCGGCGCCCTAACGGGCATCCTGCACATTAGCGCATGCGAAACGTGCGCGGGCGGCATAAGGTGGCGCGCTGATGTGCAAGTGCAGGAACAGAGCCACAGTACAATGGTTAAGACACTGACCAATAGTGCAGGGATCATGGATTCAATCCCCCACTGTGCCCAATGAATAAGGCTGGCTGGGGCATTACCTGTTATGGGTAATATTGCTTTAGGGGGCATTTTATTTTTATTTTAATTACTACTGCTAGCAAATGCACACACAAAGCACTGTAATATAAGGTGCTGCATAAGGCGCCCCATAAGGTACCCCAGAGGGCACATTTTAAAGTGCACTGTCCACCCAGGCACCCTAGAATGTTGCTTATAGGGCGTTTTATAGGGTGCCGTATGAGGCACCGCAAGGTCACAGCACTGTTTGTGATGGCAGCACTGTGCAGTTTAACGAATGAAAACCTTAAGTAGGTGCGCTGACATGCAAGGAGGAGCAGCAGTGTAGCACAATGGTTAAGACACTGACCAATGGTGCAGGGATCATGGGTTCAATCCCCCACTGTGCCCAAAGAAGAAGGCTGGCTGAGGCATTAACTTTTACGGGTAATATTGCTTTAGGGGGCATTTTATTTTTATTTTAATTACTACTGCTAGCAAATGCACACACAAAGCACTGTAATATAAGGTGCTGCATAAGCCGCCCCATAAGGTACCCCAGAGGGCACATTTTAAAGTGCACTGTCCACCAAGGCACCCTAGAATGTTGCGTAAAGGGTGGCTTATAGGGCGCCATATAGTGTGCCCTATGAGGCACTGCAAGGTTACTCTGATGGCAGCACTGCACATGTTAACGTGTGGTAAGCTGAAGTAGGTGTGCTGACGTGCAAACAGCAACAGCAGTGTAGCACAATGGTTAAGACACTGACTGATGGTGCAGGAGTCATGGGTTCAATCCCCCACTGTGCCCAATGAAGAAGGCTGCCTGAGGCATTAACTGTTATGGATAATATTGCTTTAGGGGGCATTTTATTTTTATTTTAACTAGTGCTGCCAGCAAACACACCCTCAAAGTTTTGTAACATAAGGTGCTGCATAAGGCGCCTCATAAGGTACCCCAGAGGGCACATTTTAAAGTGCACTGTCCGCCAAGGCACCCTATAATGTTGCCCATAGGGAGCCTTAGAAGGTGCTGTATGGGGCGCCCTATGAGGCACCGAAAGGTTACAGTACTGCTGAGCACTGCGCATGTTAACACATGGAAACCTGAAGTAGGTGTGCTGACCTGCAAGCATTGCAACAGAGGTGTAGCACAATGGTTAATACATGGCTTGCTGAACCAGGGGTCATGCGTTCAATCCCCCAGTGGGGTTAATGATTACTTGTCTCAGGCATTACACTTTATTATACATCAGTGCTGAATTTATTTATTATTTACTATTTACTTGCAGTTCTTTTATACCGCGCTATTTATCATCAGTGCGGTTTACATTGAACGAAAAGTCTCACATTGAATGAGGCATAGTGCTTTCTAATGTACATCAGTGCTGCGTGAGGCATATGTCTTCTTATGTTACAACAGTGTTACCTGAGGCAGTCTCCTTTCTACGTTACAGCAGCACTGCCAGGAGAAACATCCTCACAGTGCTGGAATCTTCAGGTGCCCCATAAGGCACCTTAAAAGGCACCTTAAGGTTACAGCACTGTGAGGGTGTTTCTGTTGGCTGTTAGGTAACAACTGCCCTGCAGGGTCTTTGTCTTAGGAAGTCAAACTTGTAGCTTACTGCCACTTATTTCTCACCCTCCTTCCCTTCACCCACCCACCCATCCCAGGGCTGGATGTTCTTAGTCACCCCAAGACACACAGTCGCTTGTCCTAACTTTAGTGGAAAGCACATCTCTGTTGCTTTTTCATCTACCAACATCCCCCCACACACTAATCAAATTTATTTTTAATGGGTGCAATAGCTGTGGTGCTTTAAGCCTCATGAAAACTATTTGGAGCCTTTGAGCTTGTCCTATCCATTTTACACTATCTACTATGGAAAAAAGAATTGATTCAATTGAGGGAAGATATAGCTGCAATGAAGCAGACCTCCCCTATGATACATTTTGCAAACAATCCATGCAACTCCCTCAAAAAATCCAGCAATGCAAGAATAAATGGATGACACTGGTTCTGGCCGATTATGACGCATTACATGGAGACACCAACTCCACCTCGAGATGCTCTTGCAGAATACCTTCTCTGCCTTGGTAAAAAAGGATTATCCATTAATGGAAACTGAGCTGGCCTTAGACAAGAAAGTTGACATCAGTTTACAGACATCTAAACCATAATAGACAAAGAGAGGGGCTTACGTCAATGATCATCTCTATCAGCCCTTTTATTTAACATTCATCTCCAGCCAATCTGTAGGATCTTCCAGTGAATTGCCAATATGGCTGAACTCCCATAATCTGCTCATTAATTTATAGAAAACTGATAGATTATAGGTAACCAGGAACCATGACTTTAAACCTCCCTTAACTTTACACCTAAAAAAAGCTGCTTTACATGAAAAGAACGAGGTGAAATTCCTAGGCATTACTCTAGATCAATCCCTTAGCATGATCACCCATATAAAATTAACCCCTGGTAATATCTATTAAAAACTAATGATGATTCATTAATTGAGACCACTGCTATCAAGCTATGACTTTCGGTCTGTCGTTCAGGCAATGATCACCCCACACTTTGATTATTGCAGCAACATTTTCCAGGGCCTCTCCGAACAGGCAATAAGCCAGTTAGAGATGGCCTAACATGTGGCTGCCAGAATTATTTGGAAAGTTAACAGAACTTAATATTTCACACCCATATCATATGAATTACACTTGCTGGCAATTTATAGCTGTATAAAATACAAGTTACTCATGACCACATCCAAACTTCTAAAGAATATAGCTCCATCATACCCCAACTCTCAACACCCTCATAGTCCCCACAGAATTCCGCAAGGCTAGCCGCTTGATGAGCAACACAGCCTTTGTATTGACATACAGTGTAAGAGAAATGTCCCAGGTGTTGTTAAGGTATTTCAAAACAGAAAACTGCTAATACTAGGTGATTCCATTATCAGAGGAATTAATTTCAGGAACTCCGTTCCAGGGTCAGAAGGTAAAAAAATGCCTTCCAGAGTCTTCAGTCAGTAAGAATAAGAACCGGCTTGCTAGGGAAGTCCCAAAAGAAAGTAGGGTGTTTAAAACTGATGTTGTCATCCATCTGGGAACATATCATATGTCCAGAACAGTATCTCTACAATGCAAAGATACTTCCAAATTTAGTGAAAATAATAGAAAAGACAGTATAATTACAGCTACAGGACTTCATAACACTTCCGTCCCCTTGGACATGCAACAACATGAGTTTAGATCAAAATGCAATGTGCAAACACTGCTCACCTCACTCGTAAACACTCTGGGGGTCATTCTGTCCTGTAAATAGCAGGAACATCAGTCCCTGCTATTCGCTCCCCTGCCGGCCCTGGCAAAACCTCTTCCATACCAACAACGTGTTTTACAGGGAGGCTTAGATGTGGGTGTGAAGGGGCGTCGCTGAGGCAGAGCGAGGGTGGGCAATGGGTGGTCCGCAACCCTGAAGATCGGCTGACAGAAATGGGAATAAACAGTACCCCCCCCCTCTCCTGATTCCAGTTTTACTTGACAGCATGCATGCAGCAATTTAACATGAGGGACAAAACTTCCAAACCAATTAAACATCTAAGTGACATACCCCAAGATTCCTCCCTGTACATACAACCACTTTGCAAACTTATTCAGAGCCACAACATAAATTACCACTTATACGCCAATGACCTAATGCTATATGCCCCCTTCAACACCTAGAAAAGGGGACTGCTACTTCTGGAGAGAGATCTGCAATTGTAAGTATTACTTCTGGGATTTTTTCTAAATCTTGGGTAAAAGGAATTCTTTAGATTAAAGTGTATTTGTTAAATCAGTTGGGGCCTAGTAGCAGCAAAGAGTTTCAGTTTAAATTTAAAATACAAAAGAGAGCTGATAGAAGAATGTAAATTGTTATTTTTACAGAATGATCAGAAAATTATTATAGAGGCTTCTAAAAGTGTTCTGCAAAAACTGCCTGGGATAAATGCCCGTCATTTCATGCAGATTCTTATCTCACTCCATTGTTCTGCATCTAGAGATAGCAGAGCCTAAGAGCCACTAAGTACATACTCCTCTCTCCCCCTCCCTCCTTATTTTTGTGGTCCTTTATGATAAGGACTGACAGAAAGAACAGAAACTCAAAGCCAGAAGGCATACTGTGTGGATCATGAGAGCCAAAAATTGTTAAAAAGTCAGGGAGCTGCCTCCATATAACACATAGAGGATTAAAGTGTTTCTATTATACTACTTATAAAAAAGCTGCTTCTTTTAGTTACCATATTGTAAGAGACAAGAGCCCTCATTAGGAAATGTATGCAAGACAGAAAAATTAGTTTTTGCAGAGGTCAGGGCTGTTTTGAGTAATATACAGTAATGAAGCTATGGTAAATAAAAGACTGGGATCCTTGCTCTGTTGACCCTTTGCAATGCAAAGGTGTTATGGAGCAAACACAAATGTAAATAAACTATAGACCACCTGAACATGCAAAAGAAAGATAAGGACTAATATCAGTATGTACTACCATAAAGGGGATAAAAGATGTCAGAAGAACACGGTAAACTGCATTCTTGCATATGGTCTGTCATGTAAGAGAATATGTTTGTTTATTTATTTATTTATACATTTTTCTATACCGCCTCTTCCAGAGATCAGAGGCGGTTTACATATAACCAAACAATAATAATAAGGAGCGTTATTATTATTTTACAATGAACAATTTAGGTAGTTTAACTAAAGGCAATATATAATGAAACAGGTGGCAAAAATGTGCTGATATAATAACAGCACAATTACATTTAACTATCATCAAAAATTATTTACATGTATATGGCACTGAGATACCTGAGGAGTGTGACATATTATAAGCTACTGGCATGTTAACATGCAGCAAGAACTATTTACATGAGTATAGTATTGAATATTCATGAGGAGTGAGGAAATGAATAGTAACTGATTTAATAGAAGAGGTGTGAGTGTATGCTATGTCTAGGTTGGATCGGGATAAGGTTGCTGGCTCGAGCTGCTTTATTAAATAGAGTAAAAGAATAACTTGAGGGGATGAGGCTACAGAAACCCACGTGTGCTGCCTGAGTACAATAGATAGGTCAATAACACTGTATTAGTAAGCCAATAAGATACTGGGGGTAGGGGCTTGTTGATTTGACAAAGGTATAAATGTCACAGAGATATGTCAAAAAAGTGTGCCTATAAGCTAGCCACCCGTCCTGCAAGATCGATAATAAATAGGGTCCTTCCATCTGTCTACCTGTCTGTCTGCCAGTAAAGATGCATAGGAGGCAGGGAAAAAGCCGGCGGGAGTCCCCAGGTCCTGCCAGCAGGAGGCAGCAGAGGACGAGCAGGAGGGAGTCCCCAAATCCCACTGGTGAAGATGGGCTGGGCATCAGAGAAGGGAAGTGGAGGGAGTGGGGTGGAATGGAAGGGGCAGAACCTAAATGAAGGGGTGTGTTTAGAGATGACAAACAAAGGAAGGGGCAGAGCACAAAGGAAGGGGTGGAGAGGGGAGAGGAGCATAAGGGAAATGGTGAGGCTAGAGGAGGGAAGAAAGGTGAAGCAGGGAGAGGGAAGAGTCAAGGGATTGGAGGGGAATTAGGAGAGCGGAATGGGGGGGCAGGGAAAGTAGGGCAACAGTGCAAGAAGTGAGAGGGGAAGGGAGTGGGAGGGAGAGGTGGTGGCAGGGAAAGGGAGACAGAGTGCAGCGTTGAGTTGCATGAGAAGGAGAGAAAAGAAAGTGCAGGAGTGGACGGCAGCAGGAGAGGAGGGAGTGTGGTGAATGGCGGGAAGGGACGGTGCAAGACAGTGAGAATTTTTGTAGGACAGGGGTTTTCAACCGAGTCCTCGGGGAACCCTGGGCCTGTCGGGTTTTCGGGATTCCCGGGATGGGTGTGCATGAGAGAGAGATTTGCATGTTCTGCCTTCAATGTATGCGGTTCTATCTTATGCATGTTCATTGTGGGGGTCCTGGGGACCCGACTGGCCTGGGGTTCTCCGAGGACTGGGTTGAAAACCTATTGTGCAGGATGTCAGTGGAAAGGGTAAGTGAGAGAAGCCTACATACCCACACCTCCATCCCAAACTCACGTATGCTCACATGCATGCACACACTCACCCATTTAAGGTTCTGGCAAAACTTCTGCTTTAAACTATATAACTTCCTTGATCAGAAAGGAAGGTTTCAGGCTGAGTCATCGCACAGACTCGTTAGTCTGACATCTGTGGTAAGCAAACTAATGGAAACGCTGCTTAAACAGAGGATAGTGAGGTTTCTGGAACATAATAGATTACAAGATCTGAGTTAGCATGGTTTTACTAGAGGCAGGTCTTATCAGACAATTCTCATAAATTTCCTTTGACTAGCTTACCTAAGGGTTAGATCGAGGGAGAGCTATAGATGTGGTGTACTTACATTTCAGTAAAACCTTTGACACTGTTCCTCATGGGTGACTTATAAATAAATTGAGTGCCCTCGGGATGGACCCTAAAGTGACTGGCTGGGTCAGAAGTGACAGAATGGACAGCAGGGATCTGTCCTTTGTCCAATTCTTTTTAATGTTTTTTCAAGTAATATTGTGAAAGGGCTGCCAAGTAGATAATATGAGCAGGGATCTAGTGAAGCTTGAAGAATGGTCAAGAATTTGGCAACCAAGATTTAAGACAAAAAAATGCATGGTCATGCATTTGGACTGCAAAAATCCAAGGAAGTAGTACAGTATAAGGGGTGAAGTACTTCTGTCCATGGAAGAAGGGCGGGACTAAAGGGTGATTGTTTTTGATGATCTTAACATGACCAAACAGGTAGAAAAGGCGACAGCAAAAGCCAGAAGAATGATTGGGTGCATAGTGAGAAGAATGGCCAGCAGGAAAAAGGAGGTGATAGTGCCTCTATATAAGTCTTTGGTGAGACCTAATTTAGATTATTGTGTGCAAATCTGGAGACTACACCTTCAAAATGATATAAACAGGATGGAATCGGTGCAGAGGGTGGTTACCAAAATAGTCAGTGGGCTTCATCAAAAAACATATGGGGACAGATTTAAAGATCTTACTATTTATTTATTTAACAGTATTTCTAAACCGCCTTATCTTAATAATCAAGGTGATATCACAGCAAACAATCGGGTAAAGTGAGTGTGTTATACATGCAGTGAGGGTGACATTGAGTGTGTGTTGTATTGTGTGCTAGATTGGTATGAGCTATGTACAGAGTGGGCTATATACAGTGGTGCAAAAAACATATTCCATACATACATTGTTTAGGCGGTATCATGTGCTGTTATACATTCTCTGAGGTTATGTGATGTGTCCATAGTGTTCTATGAACAGCATGATTTTCAGCTGTTTTCTAAAGTCCTTGAGGTCTGTAGTAGCCCTCAAATCGTCCGGGAGTTTGTTCCATATTGTTGGGGCGGCCATGGAGAGTGCTCTGTCTGTTGTGTCCTTGCGTGTGTGTTTGTATTCACGGGGTGCTGACTCAGTTGTGTGTTTGTTTTCTTCTGGGACGTGTGCTGGTGTCTGGTTGTATGAGGGTGTGCAGGCTGTTGGCTGATGTGTGCTGTTTTATCTTAAATAGGTTTATGATAGTTTTGTATCTGATGTGTGCACCGATTGGAAGCCAGTGTAAGTCCTTTAAAGTAGGTGTGATGTGCTCCTGTCTTGCAGTTCCTGATATGATTCGTGCTGCAGTGTTTTGTGCCAGTTGGAGTGGTTTGAGGGCTTGTTTCGGTAGTCCAAGGTATATCGGATTGCAGAAGTCCAGTAGTGGGGTTATCAGTGCTTGACAGATGGTACGGAAGTGTTCCGGGGCGAGGAGCGGTTTCAGTCTCCTGATGATTCGCATCTTGTAGTAGGCTTTTTGGATTGTTTTGTCTATGTGTGGCTTGAGATTGAGTTTATTGTCCAGAGTAACTCCGAGGTATCTCACTTCTGATCTTATTGGTATAGTAGTGCTTTGTATCTTTATATTTGGTGGGTGTATGAAGCTTTGGTTCCGAGTGATGATTAAAGCTTCGGTCTTGTTGTAGTTTATTGCGAGGTTGTTGTTTTGACACCAACTCGCCATTTGGGTAAGGCAGTCTGTTATCTTAGAGAAGTCCGGGTTGTCGATTGATATCGGGGTGTATATCATGATGTCGTCTGCATATATTGTGTATTGAATGTTGTTCTCTTTCATGATGTTGCATATTGGTTGTATGTAGATGTTAAATAGGAGTGCTGAGAGCGCGGATCCTTGAGGTACTCCTTGTTGGACGTTTATGGGTCGGGAGGTGTTGTGTCCCAACTTGACCTGTAGCTGTCTTTCGGTTAGGTACGAGTGGAACCATTTCAATGTGATACCGTGTATACAAGTGTTCTTTAGTCTTTCCAGGAGCGTGTTGTGGTCCACTGTGTCGAAGGCTGAGGAGATGTCGATGAAGAACATTATGATTCCATTCCTGGTGTTGTCAATTATTCTTAGGATGCTGTCGAAGAGGTAGATCAGTAGCATTTCGACTCCATGGTTGGGACGAAATCCGTGTTGGTTGTCATCGAGTGTTTCTTGTTTGTCGATGTGTTCCTGAAGTTGTAGTTGAACCGTTTTTTCGATGATTTTTGCGAGGAAGGGTATGCTGGAGATTGGTCGGTATGCTGCTGGATCTTTTTTGTCGAGATTTGTTTTCTTTGTGATTGGTCTTACTGAGGCAAGCTTTAGTTGCTTTGGCATGAGTCCTTGAGTGAGTGAGTTGTGTATCATTTTATGTATGGTGGGGATGAAGCTGGATTTGGTGGCTTTGACCCATGACACTGGGCACGGGTCTGTAGGAGCAGTGCTTGTATTGATTGTAGAGATGATGTGGGATATCTGTTCTGTTGAGGGTGAGTAGAATGTGCCCCAGGTTTTGGGGTGTACGTTCGTCCTGGTGGTCCCACTAGGTGGTGTTCGCTCTGTGGAGTGAAATTTGTCTTTGATGTGGTCGGCGAATTCCTGTGGATCAACTTGTACTTCCCCTTCTGTTGTTTGCTCTTTTGTGAGGATCTATACTATTTCGAAAAGCTCTCTGGGTTTGTTGATGGAAGCATTTATCATGTTTGTGTGGAATTCCCTCTTTGATTGGTTGATGTGTTCATTGTATTGTTTTTGCTTTGTTAGGTAAAGATGCTGGTCGGCAGTTGCTTTGTTTTTTCTCCATCTCCGTTCAATCTTCCTGAGCTCCCTCTTTTCCTGTCGTATTTTTGCTGAGTACCATGGTTTGTTTTGTCTCTTGTTGTGGTGTTGTTTCTCGGTCCCGCCACCAGATGGTTTGGCGGCGTTAGCTAAAATGCTGTTCCAGCTGGAAACTTGTTCCTCCAGGTCGTCTGTAGTAATGTTCAAGTGTTGTATTGTGTCCTGTATGAATTTGTCCCTGTCGAAATGCTTGAATCGTCTTTGTGTGTGTGAGATGTTAGCTCTTTCATTTGTCTGGTCCTCTTGATATCGCAGCTTTGTCTCGATTAAGTAATGGTCAGACCATGGCACTGGGGTAATGGTGGGTGGGGAAATTAGGTCTCTTGATGTCAGGTAATTGGATGCGAAGATGAGGTCTGGGGATGATCCATGTCTGTGCGTTGGTGCATTAATTATCTGTGTGAATTGAAGTGAGGTCATTGCTTGAAGGAAGGCCTCTGCGTCTTTGGCATTGGTGGACTTGAGGTTGAAGTCTCCAATCAGTAGCGCTGGTTTGTTGTTTGTTGTTATGGCACAGGCTTCTTCGAGTGTGAGGGCTAGTTCATCGAGTGGAGCTCTGGGTGCTCTGTAGGTTAGGCAGATTGCAATGTTCTTGTTCTTGATGCTAATTGTGTTACATTGCTGTGTATCGGTGAAGTTCTGTGTCTTGAACTTTAGTTTTGTTTTCGCTATTATCAGGACTCCTCCTCCACGCTTGTGGGTGCATGGGCAGTTGTACGCTGAGTAGTTGTCCGGTACTAGTTGGTTGAGTAGTACGTTGTCGGTAGGGTTGAGCCATGTCTCTGTGATGCATATTATGTCGGGCTGTCGCTCTTCTATGTGGTCTACAATAGTGTGTATCTTGTTGCAGATGGATCTGGCGTTTATGAGCTCAATCGTTGTTGTCTTTGTTGATGAGGTTGCTGTTACATGTGCTTCCTTTGTGCAGGTGTGGGAGTTTGATTTGTGTCTGTTTGGTCGCTTTGCCTGGTAAGTTCTGAGTGTCTCTTTGTGTGTGTGCTGTGGTTCTAAGTTTGGCAATGCAGTTGGTGGGTGCCATGTTGTGTTTGCTTGTGGGTAGTGGAGGTGTGTGGTTGGTGGGAGGAGTTGTGTGACGAGTAGGTAGAGTGGTAGGAAGCACTGTTCCCTCTAAGCTGTGCGCGTGTGCGCGCGCACACACCTCGCCGAGTGAGCGCACATACTTTACAACAGAGCGCACAAAAATTACGGTTCTGATTCTGATAGGAAACAACACAGACGTTCTTAAAATTGAAAAGTTGTTGTGTATTTATGGTTTTCACAAGTTCTACAATATTTTCTAGTGCAATCAATGTGGTGTACATACTGTATTCTGACGTGTAGTTAAATTTTAAAGTATATAACTCAGAGTGTCGTTATGTGGCGCACAAAAATTTAACCTTCCTTCAAAAGCTGCACAGCTGATATTTTATGCGCACACAGCCTACACAAAATTAGAGGGAACATTGGTAGGAAGTATGTGGCGTGCATGTTGGGTTTTTTTTTTTTTGTGATGTTCTGTTAGGGTGATGCCTATTTTCTTGAGTCTTCGTCTGTTGTCTGTTTGGGGAGAGCTGAACTTGGTGCGGGAGCCTGTCCCATGGAGGGAGAGCCGGATCTGTGTAGGGTGCCTTGGTGCGGGAGCCTGTCCCGTGGAGGGAGCCTGTCCCTTGGAGGGAGAGCCGGATCTGTGTAGGGTGCCTTGGTGCGGGAGCCTGTCCCGTGGAGGGAGCCTGTAGACTCAGCTTCTTTTAGTGGAGGGTTGGAATGGACCGAGACCAGGAGGTTGTAGTATTAGCAGAAATTGCGTGGTCCAAGATGTTGTTTGTAGACCTTGGCCTAATATCCTTACACACTTAACAGTGACATGAGGTTAATTTGCGGACAGTGTCCTAGTGTCCATATACACTTAACAGTACTAATGCAGACAGTGGCCTAGAGTCTTTATACACTTAGCAGTAACCAGGGATTAATTTTGCAGACAGTGGCCTAGTGCCAGCATACACTTAACAGTGACAAGCGATTAATTTGCAGACAGTGGCCTAGTGCCAGAATACACTTGACAGTACTAATGCAGACAGTGGCCTAGTGCCCGTATACACTTAGCAGTAACCAGGGATTAATTTTTGCAGACAGTGGCCTAGTGCCAGCATACACTTGACAGTGACAAGCGGTTAATTTGCAGACAGTGGCATAGTGCCAGAATACACTTGACAGTGACAAGGGGTTAATTTGTGGACAGTGGCCTAGTGTCCGTATGCACTTTACATTAACAAGAAAGCTGTTTGTAGGCAGTAGCCAATTCTTAGTGTGTCCCTAACATTTCCTGTGTAGTGACTTAGCAGTGTCAGAGTCTTAGATCTTGGGTTTTTATGGCGTCGATTTCTGTGGTCAGCACTATGATAGTGGCTTACCTCCTTGCGTGGGATTTGCACGTTGTGGGCTTCTGTCGTTCCTGGGTGGTGAGGGGTTGTATCGTGCGATGCTTGTTCCTTCAAGGCGGACTCACTTTCCTCACGCCTAAGTCCCACCGCCTAAGGGCCACGCCAAAGGGCCCTTTGGCGAGGCCCTCAGGCGCGAGCGCGCCCTGCAGGGACGCCGCTTTTAAGGCTTGGGGCTGCCGGGCTGAGTTCGCTCCCACTGCCCCGATTGGACAGGAGCCCTCCCACTGCCCCGATTGGGCAGGAGATCAGCAGGCTGGTGTGTGGCAAGAAGCGGCTCCCTCTGTGCAGGGACGCCGCTTTTAAGGCTTGGGGCTGCCGGGCTGAGTTCGCTCCCACTGCCCCGATTGGACAGGAGCCCTCCCACTGCCCCGATTGGGCAGGAGATCAGCAGGCTGGTGTGTGGCAAGAAGCGGCTCCCTCTGTGCAGGGACGCCGCTTTTAAGGCTTGGGGCTGCCGGGCTGAGTTCGCTCCCACTGCCCCGATTGGACAGGAGCCCTCCCACTGCCCCGATTGGGCAGGAGATCAGCAGGCTGGTGTGTGGCAAGAAGCGGCTCCCTCTGTGCAGGGACGCCGCTTTTAAGGCTTGGGGCTGTCGGGCTGAGTTCGCTCCCACTGCCCCGATTGGACAGGAGCCCTCCCACTGCCCCGATTGGGCAGATCAGCAGGCTGGTGTGTGTATATTTTGGAAGAAAGACAGGAGAGAGGATATATGAAAGAGATGTCTAAATACCTCCATGGCATAAACGCACAGGAGGAGAACATTTTCAATTGAAAGAAAGCCTTAGGGGACATGCAATGAAACTACAGGGTAAACTATTTAAGACTAATAAAAGAAAATATTTTTTCACTCAACGTGTACTCAAACTCTGGACTTGTTACCGGAGGATGTAGTAAAGGCTGTTAGTGTAGCTGGGTTTAAAAAGGTTTTGGACAAGTTCCTGGAGGAAAGGTCCATAAACCATTATTAAAAAGGGACCCATGATATCACTGCTTGACCCAATACAAGCATTGTGGAACCTGTGTCTTTTGGGGTAACTGCTACGTACGTATGACCTAGATTGGCCACTGTTGGAAACAGGATACTGGGCTTGATGGACCTTGGTCTGACCCAGTATGGCATATCTTATGTTCTTATGTTCTTAACTCTTTTCATTGCTTCATGTCCATGTCTTATTCTAAAATAATCCAGGTGGCACTATTTCCCACATACTGCAATATTATCTTTCAAGGCATACCAAATTCAACCATCCACCCTCTCCAGCTTTCACTCAACACTGCTGCATGAATCCTACCCAACGTAAATAAAGCCACAGAACACATTACACCTCTTCTCAAACAACTGCATTGGCTTCCAATAAAGAAACACATTAAATTTAAAACCATCTTCACAACCTTCAAAGTCCTCAAAAGTTCCTTATCACCACAACTCCAAAGGGGTGAGGGAGACCCAAAAGGAGGGGGTCGCAATAGTCGGGAGGTAACTAAAGAGTGGATAAATGTCTTAGGGGCATGTTTACTAAACTCCGAAATCGTGCGGGTCCGCGGTAGTGAGCCAGTGCCATATAAGGAGTGGGCGGTTCAGGCAGAAAAAAGAAAAAAACGATCGTACGTGTGCGTGTCGCGCTAATGTGCGGGGTCTACATTAGCGCGTGGGAAGGCTAAGTGGGGCGCTGCTGGGCACATATAGGAACAGAGCCGTAGCACAACGGTGAAGACACTAACCAATGGTGCAGGGGCCATGGGTTCAATCCCCCATTGTGCGCAACAAAAAAAGGCTGGCTAAGGCATGAATATTAATGGTTAAAAGTGCTTTAGGAGGCATACTAATTTTGGGCGGCTTTAGGCGTTGCGCTGTTACTTTTGGGCAGCATTAATTAATTTTGGGCGGCATTAGGCGTTGCGCTGTTAATGTTGGGCGGCATTAGGCGTTGCGCTGTTAATGTTGGGCGGCATTAGGCGGCGCGCTGTTCATCTTGTGCGGTTTGGGCGGCATTAGGCGGTGCGCTGTTAGTTGTGGACGGCATAAGGCGGTGCGCAAATGTCCATACACAGGAACAGAGCCGTAGCACAATGGTGAAGACACTGACCAATGGTGCAGGGGCCACGGGTTCAGGCAGAAAAAAGAAAAAAAGATCGTACGTGTGCGCGTCGCGCTAATGTGCGGGGGTCTACATTAGCGCGTGGGAAGGCTAAGCAGGGCGCTGCTGGGCACATATAGGAACAGAGCACTGTTATTTTGGGCGGCATTGGGCGGTGCACTGTTAATTATGGACGGTTTGGGCGGCGCACTGTTAATTATGGGCGGCTTGGGCAGCGCACTCTTGGGCGGTTTGGGCGGTGCACTGTTAATTATGGGCGGCTTGGGCGGTGCACTGTTATTTTGGGCGGCATTGGGCAGCGCAATGTTAATTATGGGCGGTTTGGGCGGTGCACTGTTAATTATGGGCGGCTTGGACAGCGCACTGTTAATTATGGGCGGCTTGTGCGGCGCACTGTTATTTTGGGCGGCATTGGGCGGCGCAATGTTAATTATGGGCGGTTTGGGCGGCGCACTGTTAATTATGGGCGGCTTGGGCAGCGCACTCTTAATTATGGGCGGCTTGGGCGGCATAAGGCGGCGCGCTGATGTCCACGCACAGGAACAGAGCCACAGCACAATGGTTAAGACTCTGACCAATGGTGCAGGGAGCAGGGGTTCAATCCCTCACAGTGCCCAGTAAACAAGGCTGGCTGAGGCATTATGTATTATGGGGATGAGTGCTGTAGGGGGCAAGTTATTTTTATTTTAGTAATCACGACTAGCAGACGCACTCTCAAAGCGTGTTAACATAAGGCGGCCCATACGGCACATGTTACAGTTCACTGTCCGCCAAGGCACCCTAGAATGTCCCCTATAGGGCACCATATATGTTGCGGCACAGGATAAGGTATAGTGCACCTTATATGGACGGCAACCATAAGGTGGCCTATAGGGCGCCCTATAAAGCACCCTCAGAGGCACCCTCATGGGTACAGTACGCTGAGGGTGTTATTGCTGGCAGCAACATATGTACAATAAATAAAACAATGCTTTGGAAAACCCTATCAAATAACCCCACTGTGGGTTTGAACCCATGACCTCTGGCTTCACAGGCAGTGACGTAACCATTGGGCTACAGCTCTATAGCTGTCAGCAAGCCCCTGGCTGGCTGCAGAGAGCCTGCACGTCACCTCACAGACAGTCCTGCTGTTGTAAACAGGATAGGGTTAGGCCACCCGTACCCATGATGCACTGCACATGCAAATCAGCTGTCCACAGATGCACACACACAGATGGGGAATGCACCCTAACAGCTCCCCGGCCTGGTAGGAGGAAGTGGCCGTGTGCACCCACACAGCACCTCGGCCTGGTAGGGGGTCCTGAGCGGGTGTTCTACTGGCACAGAGTAGCTACACCCCGTCGCATTGTGCGGGTACTGTGCTCACCCTGAGGGTGCGATGAGGCGCCCAGGACCAGGTCCACAACACCCTCCATAGCTGAAAGAGGCCATGCCAGAGCTCCAAAGCAGTATTAATCTGTGAGATAGGTTGTTTCTGCAGAAACATCTTGGATATATATGTCTGTCTCAGTCAGGGGAACCCCCCATGGACCCCTAGGTGGGCTATGTACCACCAACCCCCTTCCCCCCCCTCGGCTGAGGGTGGCAAACAGGGTCACCTATCAACAGATTCCACATTCTACCCCACCTGCAATGATGGCAGTAGAGTGGACCATCAACCCCGGTCCTACTAGGGAACAGACACCCTACAGGGCAGTCACAGCAGCTCTATACACATCCATAACACAATATCAGACATGGATATGCTAAGCTGAACCCCACCACTATCAGATATTCTCCTGTAGCAAGCCTTCAGCCGCTGCACCCTGCAAGGCACTCCTTCAAGACACAGACCAGCTGAAAACAGTCTGCTAGTTAGTCCTAGTGGAAATGCATGCACCCAGAACTGGGATGGCAGCACACACAAGCAGTTAAGTCAGTGACTGGGCCCCAAAAGGAAACCCATATATATCACATGAGAGGAATACTATATAGCACTATGGGGGTGCCTAGCCATGCTGTGGTCACTGCACAGTCAGGGTGAGAGTGATCCCCCAGCAGCACATACAGAGCTCACCCTGTCTGTGTAGGTGGTGTCCGGGCATTACAATGTCCCAGCCAGTGCCCTATGCCCTGTGCAGATGCATCCTGGCCAGCCCACCCTGTCTGAGCTATACCCATGGTACCTTGCTGCTCATTATGCACATTGTCAGGCCAATACTGGCAACAGTGCTGGCAGTGTGGGCTGTGGAAGGTGTTTGCAGCCACCACACACTGTATAAACAGACACACACTCCCACACCTATGCCAGCAATGTGCTACTATAGAGGAGGTTATTAGCCTTGCCCACCACACCAGTCCTGGGCACGGTACAGGCATGGATATGGTACGCAGTACTGCTGGGGGTCACTCCCCAGGGTGGTAAACACTGTCAGGGGCCAGACCTGGAGCACGCACCGCAGACATCAGATTGTTCTGATGGAGCTCAAAGAGCAAACAGTGCTTAACGTAGGAATGTCTATCTGCCAGTACCCATAGCAAACGTTTTGAGGGCTGTGTACCGTGTACCCAGGTATAGGGTGGCATTGCTAAGGTATGCAGGTGCTAGTAATGGGAGATGCACGCAGGGCCCAATGTCCTGCCTCTCCAGGAGGAATTGGCCAATGGGGCCAGTGGATGTGGATGTGGGTGTGGGTGTGGGTGTGTCTGCCCCTGTTGGCTGCTGCTTTACGGCAGAGGTTCCCAACTCCAGTCCTGGTGTGCCAAACACTGTTCGGGTTTTCCTGCTGTCCCTCATGAATATGCCTGAGCTACATCTACATGCCATGGGGGTGGTGCATAGATATGCAGCACTGGCATTTGTATTAGGGGCAGCATGGAACCGGAATGGTGTGTGGCCCTCCAGGACTGCATTTGGGAGACGCTGCTCTAGGTAATGCACCAGTTCCTGTTGTCTGTGCTCGGTGGGGTAAAAGAGAGGGGTATTACCAATGCGTATGTCCTCAGCAAGAAAGGCTTGTCCTTACTATCACGGTTTAGTTGTGGGAAAAATATGTGGACAGGATTGGCAGTAGCCGCAGCTGGGCTTTGAACCTGTGACCTTCTGTTCTTGCACACACTGTCTGTGTGCACTGCACCACCATGTAGCCACCAATTGGCTGTATTCCCTGGGAGGTCCATGACTGTACATCCGACAGGGCCTGTCTGTTGCAGTGGATGGTGCCAGCCTGCATATGGCTTGGCCACTGTCTTTTGTGGCTAGCAGGCACTGCCCCCTCCACCACCTGTACCCTTCCGCCAACATGCTGTCATGTCCTTATTTTAGCAAAAGCATATGACCTGATTGAGTTGTGGCACTCCAGGACTGCATTTGGGGGACTCGGCTGTAGGTGATGCCCATTGTTCTGGTGTGTGTGCGGTGTAGGGTAAAATATGGGTGTTTGAACCATGCTTATGTTCTCTGCAATAAAGGAGTGTCTTTAATATCTCTGTTTAGTGGTGGGTAAAATATAGGGACTGGGCTGGCATGAGCCCCAGCTGGGATTTGAAACTGTGACCCTCTGGTCCTAGAGGTACTGGCTCTGTCTGCTGCACCACACTGTGGCCACAGAGACAGTGCAGTCCCTGGAGATAGTAAACCTGGCAGGATGGAGTCGCAAACCCTGCTCTGCACATTTTTACTGTGGGCTCATTCACCTTGTCTGGTGACAAACGTGCAAATAAACCCCGGAAATGACCACGAAAAAAGGGGCTATACATATAACCAAGCTGGGCAACAGTGATATTAATGGGCAACCATAAGGAACACTCCCAGGAAAGCTCCAAAAAATGGAAATGATTTTTGGAAGAGTCTCCGCTCCGTAGACCCTTCCAAAATTCATTTATTTTTTTCTGGAGCTTTCCTGGGTGTGTTGTTTATATTTGCCCATTACTATAACTGTTCCCCAGCTGAATTACTATTTTTAATATTTTTGTTGTGGTCATTTTCTATTTTTATTTGCACTTTTGTGCTGTGCACATGTATCACACTGCTCACGTTTTGCAGGTTTCCCCGGTTTTCCTGTACATTGCTGACGTAAATGGTTTCTCTTCCCTTTAAATGCCCTCTACCGCGAGTGTTTCACTCGCGCCATTTTTTCCTTGTAAATTCGGCCCCGCAACTGTGCGAGGGGCCTCTCCCCACCCCATCCCCCCCCATTAAACCCGGCTCACCCCCCCCCCGGGGCCAGCCACCGCCCGCCAGTAGCCGTTCCAGGCCGCGATCGGACATTTGCGGGCCCGTTCTTGTGCGGCGCCCGTTAGTGTGACGCGCACGGGTGCGTGGCTTCATCGCACGTGTGCGGGGCGCTTAAGCGCACTTAAGTACCGCTTTTAGTGCACTATTGTGCGGCGCGCACATTGGCGGTTTTTAGTAAACATGCCCCTTAGTAGTGTGTGTGCAGAAAGGAAGGGACAAATTGTGCCAGTGTTACAGAGAAAGAAGAGGCAGAATTTAGCTGTTTGTTGGATGTGTGCAGAGAATGAAGTGTAAAGGTCTGAATGTCCACCTGTGTGCATGTGTATCTGGGTCTTATTTTCTGTGAACACAGAACAAAAATATTTGTTAAGCAATTCTGCTTTATCCTTATCAGCTTCTACATATTCCTCCCCTGCACCCTTGAGTCTGACAATACCACTTTTGCCCTTCCTCTTCTCACTAATATATCTGAAAAAATGTCTTATCCCCCCATTTTATTGCATTGGCTATTTCCTCCTCCTTTTGAATCTTTGCCTTCTTGACTACTTTGCTAGCTTCTCTTAAGTTTTTCCAAATACAGATGCCTGTCTTCCTCTCTCTGTGATCTCTGGTATTCCATGAAGGCCTCCCTCTTTTTCTTCACTTTTTCAGCTACTTCTTTTGAAAACCATAGCGGTCTCCTTTTCCTTTTACCTTTATTTACCATTTTAACAAAAAGGTTGGTTGCCCTTAAAATATTCCCTTTCAGTTTTGTCCACTGTTTTTCAACATCCCCCAGCTGTTCCCATCCCACTAATGACTCCCTGAGGTATTGGCCCATCTTCGTAAAGTTAGTCTTCCTAAAGTCTAAGATCCTCACCTTTGAATGGATTCTAACAGCCCTAGTTCTAATACTGAACCACACCATCTGGTTGATCACTGGATGCAAAATGATCTCCCACTACAATATCAGAAACACTTTCACCATTGGTAAGCACCAAGTCCAGTATGGCCCCTTCACGTGTGGGGTCTGTTACCAATTGCCTGAATAGTTCTCCCTGTAGAGAATCCAGGATCTCCTTACTTCTAGATGATACTGCAGCAGGAATGTGCCAATCAACATCTGGCATATTAAAATCTCCTATCAGTAGCACTTCCCCTTTCCTAGCAATGCTGTGTATGTCTTCAATTAACTCTCTGTCCACCTCGTCTTCTTGTGAGGGAGGTCTGTATATCACACCAATGCAAATAGATTTCTCTTTCCCTCTTTCTAGTTTAACCCACAATGCCTCCTCTCTCCCTTTTAAGCTCTGTAATTCCAAAGCTTTAACAGTAGTTTTTACATATAGTGCCATTCCTCCTCCCCTGTCCTTTCTGAATAAAATATAGCCAGGTATAGTTACATCCCAATCATGGTTTTCTGTGAACCATGTTTCTGTAACTGCCACTAAATCCAAGTCAGCCACTCCCACCAAAGCTTCAACATCAGGGATCTTATTTCCCATGCTACGGGCAATTATACACACTGCTTTCCATATGTTTACCCCTGTTACCCATTTCCATAAAGGTATTTAATGTATCACCTACCTGGGGGCTTTCTTCACCCATCCCCAATGAATCTAGTTTAAAGCCTTCTTCAGTAGATTAGCCAGTCTACCACTGAAGACGTGTTGACCTTTCTTGGACAGATGGATGCCATCTCTGCTCTGCAACCCTTGGAACAGCATCCCATGGACTAGGAAACCAAAACGCTCTCGATGACACCATCCACGCAGCCATGCATTCATCTTCAGGATGCGAGCCTCTCCGCCTTGGCCTTTACCCTCAACCGGGAGGATTGAAGAGAACACCACCTGTGCACCTAACTGATTCACCCTCTGTCCCAGAGCCATGAAGTCACTTTTGATATGTTCCGAGGTATACCTAGCAGTATCATTTGTTCTGACATGGATTAGCAACATTGGGTAATAACTCTCCGTAGCATCTTGGATTTTGGCACCAGGCAGACAGCATACCACTCTATACATCAAGTCTGGTCGGCAGATGGACACCTCTGTACCCCTCAGAAAGAGAGACTCCAACCACCACTACCCCTTCTGGTCACAGATTCTGCAACTTTGGGGTACTTGAGCTCTGGTTCTTCCCTTTCCAGGGATGCTCTCACCTCCTCCACTTCCAGGGCTGCATAATGGTTCTTCAATTCAAGGGCTAGAGAAGTTGGACTGGTGATTTTTGCAGGCCCTGGTGACTTGTGTCCAACCCATTGACATTCTGTTGACAACCATCTTCTCCTCTGCTGGAGAGCCTTGGTTGCTGCAAGAAGCATCTCATCTATGTACTTTTCACTGTCTTGAATGCTCCACAGCCTCACCACCTCCTCTCTGAGTTCCTCCACTTGTTTCCTCAGAGCTTTCAGCATGCAGGCACCCTGCACATGGAACCGGTCCTTCAAATGGCAATTAGAGCCTCTGTCTGGACCGAGGCAGAAGCTGTAATGGGGGCAAACAGCTTAGCGATACGATTTTTCCCAGCCAGTGTCCTGTTCGTGGAGCTTAGGTATCTGTTAAAGCAAAAAAGAGAGAGATCTACCAAGTACCAGACGGTTTTCCCAGCTGTCCTTTCAGAGAAAAGCAGTAAAAATCTCTTTAATTCTATTCAAAATGTGCTGGTCCAATTCTCTGTGCTTTGTTAAAATGGGGAGGTGCCCTATAAAGCAAGACTGCTTACTATGGGTGGGTGGGAATCGGGGTGAGTAAGGAGGGAACTAACTCCTGATTAGGTGTTAGCAGTTCCCAAAGCTGAGGAGGTTACTAGAGTTCAGCAACCTTCTGTGCTCAAGGAAAGTTTCCACTAAAGCACCAAAAGTAAGTAACCTTGCTTTAAAAATATACAAAAAACCCTTTTATAAGAGCTCCCAGAGAGAGCTAGCAATTTAATATAATAAAATAAACCCTCAAAATCCTTACTGTTGGTTGATCTGTAGAGCCCCTGTTAGGAAGGCCTAACATAATGTGTGGGGCTGAATCTTGGCTAACAGACATGGACAACGTCATCCTGAACCAACTTATCACCCCCAACCCACACTGCCTTACAACTGCTCAAGAACAACTAAGAGGGGCAGAGGGGTACTGATACTAGCAAAAATACTACCTGAAATTCAATACAGACTCCTCATATAACATAGAAGCAGCAATATCATAACCCTTACAAACACCTCACCATCTGCCCAACTTACAGAGCCTCAGACACCACAGCAGATGACACTATCAGCCGTACTGGAAACAGTTTGCACATATACTACATCACATAAATTCCTCACAACATCCTCCAAAGAAGCCAACTCCTTCCTAAACGCCATGGAAGCACTATAATATGTATAATTGATCAAAACTCCAGCACACAAGAAGGAAAAGACCTGGACCTCAGCTTCATCCCTAACCACATGAGGAACCACAACATCATAGTATAACCAACAGCCACACCAGTACCTTGGGTCAGACCACCTCAAGGAGGGAGGAGTGGCCAAGTGGTTGAGGCAAGTTTATCTCAGGCCAGAGGACAGGGCTTGAATTCCGCTATAGGACAGCAATCTTGGGCCAGAAGGACTGGGGTTTCTAGTCCCACAAGTGCTCCTTGTGGCCTTGGGCAAGCCACTTAACCCTCTGTTGCCTCAGGTACAAAAACATAGATTGTGAGCCCTTGGGGACAAGGAAACAATATATATTGATACAGTACCTGAATACAGTACCTGATCCAGTACCTGAATGTACACCACTTTGACTGGTAGAAAAGTGGTACAGGAAACCTAGTTAAATACAATAATGATTACATTCAAAGTACAAATACGCACAAAAGTGCAAAAAGAAGGTAGACACATTGAACACACACTTTTAGCCAGGAGTCAAAGCCAGTGAGAAAGGTAGATATGGACTTAGCGTTGGGTCTATAAATATTATTTATCCGGAGAGGTAATGGATTAAAAAAGCAGATGGCATGGACTTCAAAGGAGGAACAGGAGTGAGACAGAGGGAGGAGGAGGGGTTGGAGTTGCGCAGAAGGAACAGCAGAAACCCAACACCACCACCACGGCAATTTATTTTATTTATTTATATGGTATTTATATACCGCCTCATCCTTCAATCAAAGCGGTCACAACACAAGTGGGGGATACATTTTAACACGTGGGGATTTGAGACACATACACACATACTTACAGGGAACATGGGCCATGGAGGGTTAAGTGGCTTGCCCAAGACCACAAGGAGCATCTGTGGGACTAGAAACCCCAGTCCTTCCTGCCCCAGGTTGCTGTCCTCTAGTGGGATTTGAACCCCCGACCTTCCGGCCTGAAGTACCTTGTCCCAACCACTAGGCATGAGGAGTGTGAGAAGGCAGCAACTGAAGCAGTGTCATCGTAGAGGAGCCAGGTTTCAGTAAGAGCTAGAAGACCAAAGGAATTAGAAATGAAAAGGGGAATTTATTAGAAAATGGAAATGTGCATTCCTTAATGCACCAGAGCAAGGGAGAGGGGATGGAATAGAGATGAGATTAGAATGGTATAAGGAGAAATGAGAGTGAGAGAATAGTCTAGGGAGGGCAGGCTTAGGATTAATGTCACCCAGAAGTGAAGGAGGGAGTAGGAGGAGAAAAGTGTGATGTTAGAGAGGAGACGGAACGGCAGCAATGAAGGATGAGGTATTTTAAGAGAGGAGGAAGAGAGCTAAATGAGAGAAAGAAAAGGGTGATTGATACCAAAATATGCAATTGAAAGTGGACACCCAGAAAGGTCTCGATAACATGAGGAGGGATCTAGCTAAGTTTGAATAATGATTCTAAGAATCTGGTAGCTGGGATTTTAATGTTAAAAAATAGTAATTAGATCTTACCTGCTAATTAGTGTGTGTCCGGAAGCAACGACAGTCCAGTCCCTTTACTTCTGGGTTGCGCAACCCTTCCATCAGCTTGGAGGCTGGAGCCCAACCTTTTTTGGGGATTGAGCGGTATAAAATACCACTGGTACCCCCCCCCAACTCCAGTATTCGAAATGAAAAGCAGATATAACAACCTTTCGTAAACAACCTACATAACAAACATCTCAAGTAATATTAACCACCAACGTATTGGCAAAAAAAGATTTTTTTTTTTTTTCTGGAATGGCATAGGAAAGGATATGAGAAAGGCAACAGGCTGAGTGGGGTTTGCCCGAGCTGCCCGAAACGGGTCTGCGTTCCGTTCCGATGCTTTTCTATAACCACTAAATCTTAACTTTGACCGGAACCGGGAGGGGTCAGGGACTGGACTGTCCGTTCCTTTCCTTCAGGAACACTAATTAGCAGGTAAGATCTAATTACTATTTCCTTATCATCACTCCAGTCCAGTCCCTTTACTTCTTGGTATTTACCAGAGCATTTCAACCCTGTGTGGGGTCCGGGCCTAACCGGAATGGAAGAACCGGCCAGGCACAACCGATCCTTCCCGCTGCACTCTGAACTTCCTAACCCTGTAGTGCTTGGTGAAGGTATGAAGAGAGGTACCAATTCGCCAACCTACATATATACCAGCGGAGGCACTAGGCTGATTCCCGCCCAAGAGGTAGCCTGAGCCCTAGTAAATTGCGCACGCATGCCCACGTTCACTTGCTTCCCCTTCAGGATATAGGCGGAGGCCAATTGCCCTCCTGCTCCATCTAGAGATTGAGGCCTTGGCCGCCGCCTCCCCTTTGTGCGGCCCCCGAACTGAATGAATAGTCGGTCGGACTTTCGGAAGGGCGCTGTGCGATAGAGGTATCTCTTCATGGTCCTCCCGGATGTCTAGGAGTCGAATCCTTGCTATCCCTGACTTCTAGCCCCTCCGGTGCGAAGGCCGGGAGGGTAAACTGTCTGGTTCCCATTAAAGGGAGAGATATCTGTGGGCACGAAGGAGGGAACCGCTTGCGCAGAACTACTTTGTCCTTGAGAAAGGACAGAAATGGTGTCTGAGAGGACAGTGCCTGTAGTTTCTGAGATCCTCCTGGCCGAACAGATGGCGATCAGGAAAACTGTCCTTTAGGTTTCAATCCTTTAATAGGCCTTCTTTTAATGGCTCAAAGGGATTCCGCGCTCAAGGCATTTAGTACCAGGTTAAGATCCGCAAGTGGGGATGATCGATCTCCGTTGCGGTCCCTTAGACGTCCTACTGCCCTTAGAACCCTTGGAGACGTCCGCGTGTAGCCCCTAGGGGTTTGCCAACCGTACCTTGCCTGCTGTTAGCAATCGTATGTCCTGCGTAGCCTGGGACCTTAAGGAGCTGTGGAGTCCGACCTTGTCAAACCCTGCCTGCAGGAATTCCAGGACCTCCGTGACAGAGTCCAAGAGTGGTTTCCTTTGGTGCTCCGAGCACCATGATTTCGAAGATGCGTCAAACTCTTACGTAGGATAGACATGTTCGATCGTCTTCTGTGTCCTGCACCAGATTTGAGACTACTGCACCTGGAGTAACCTCGTTTCAGGAGCCGTGCCCTTTCAATAGCCAAGCCTTAAGCGAGAAACCCGATCCACGGTG
Source organism: Ichthyophis bannanicus (assembly GCA_033557465.1). Lineage (NCBI taxonomy): Eukaryota > Metazoa > Chordata > Amphibia > Gymnophiona > Ichthyophiidae > Ichthyophis > Ichthyophis bannanicus. Next base: position 119,717,432 of record CM066031.1, read on the forward strand.
TGTGCATCAGCACCAGGACCCTTGTCCTTAGCCAGATCCCTTTTTGCAAGGAAGCCGCCAAGGATGGGTCGGCGATCATCCTCACCAGATTCGCATACCAGGGTCGGCGAGGGCCAATCCGGGGCTTAGAGGGATACCAACCCTTGGTGTGACTCTAACCCGCTGGAGAAAACCTTTCCGATCAGAGCCCCAAGGAGGGAAATGGACCCTCCGTAGGCCACCTTTTTGGGACAGGGCACCTCCAGGCCCTCGCGACAGTCTTTCCCTTCCCGCCCGACTGAAGAATCTTTTCCCCACCTTGGCTGACTGAGAACCTTGCCATGAGGTCCATGACTGTGTACTGTCCCCATCGAGCTACTATTTGGTTGAAGGTCTCCTTGGTCCCCTGTTCCAGTTCCCACTCTCCGTGGTTCTATCTTGCATCCTTGCTTAGGAAATCGTCTGTTGACATTGTCCGTGCCCACTCCCGCCCCGTGGCGATTCTGATTAGTGCCTGCAGATGGGCCTTCCGCCCACTGGAAGAGTGCTTACCGCCTACCTTCTCGAGGGCGGGGCTGCCTGGTGCCTCGGGTCCCCTGGTGATTGATGTAGGCCACCGCGGTTACCTTGTCGGAGAGTACGCGAATTTCTCTTTCCTTGTACTAAGGCTTCCGATAGCCCGGAGTCTCTAGGGTGACGGCCCGCAATTCCAGGGGTTTTTTTTTTTTCCTGTTGATGGGCCATGGCGATTCCAACGGTGGTCCATCGCCCCTGGACGAACTGGTCCCCGCAGTTCGTGGCTCCCCAGCCTGCTAGGCTGGCAATCCTTCGTCCAGGTCACCCCTGATGGGATTCGAGAGGCATCCTCCGCGATCCAGGTTCCTTGGGCATCTCCACCAGTGGGAGTGCCCTGTTTGGTCCCGCGGAGCGCAAGGTTACTGCAGAGAGAGAGGATGATGCTGAGAAGAACCACCGACACAACATCTGACCGCTGCAATTGCCGCATGTGGGCCCTGGCCCATGGGACTACCTCTATTGGCGCCACCATTTGTTCCCAGAAGCTGAAGATAATGCCACGCCCGAGGGGCTTCGGCTGGCTAGAAACTGTGAGACTAGAAGTCTTAGCTCCCTTGATCTTTGTGTCGTGACAAGACTACTCTGCCGCTGTTGGTAGTCGAATCTTGCCGGGGGAGGTACTCGAGTTCCTGGGAGGGAGTCAGTCTGGCTCTTTGCTCGATTGATGACCCACCCCAAGTCCTCTAAAATACCATGGATCACTCATGGCCGTTTGTCGAGACGACTTTCCTCTTCGGACTTTGCCCGGATCCGAGCCCATCGTCTAAGTTAGGTTGAAACTAATATTCCCTCGTCGTGGTGTGTCCCAGGAAGGCCGCTACCAAAACCAAACCATATAACCATTGGGTGAATGTCCTGGGAGCCAAGTAGTCACAGGCCGAAAGGTATGGCATGTAATTTGCAAGATAGGCCTCCTGGTAACAGCGAATCCCAAGGAACTGTTGGTGGGACATCCTGACTCGGGATATGTCGGTAGCCTTCTGTCAAATCGAGGGATGTTAGGAACGCCCCTCCCCTCACGGCTGCTCTGACAGAACGTAGATTCCTCCATCCGTAAGTGCGGCACCCTGAGCCAGCGATTGACCTGTTTTAGATCCATGATCGTTCGAAAGGAGCCTTCCTTCTTTGGTAACCAAGGAACTAAATCGGGTACCGACCCGAGCTGCCGCTGGTTTGGTGGGACGGAGGATCACGGCCCCGAGCGCTATTAGGCGTGGCGAGAGTTTTCCTCTATCAACCGCCGCCCCTTTGTTTTTTGGAGAAGATCCGCAGGGAGATCGGACCAAGGCCGGGGTATTTGTTCTGCAAATTCGAGAGCATAGCCTTCGCTGAATCACCTCTAGGACCCATTGATCGGACGTGACTCCGTGACCAGGCGGGAAGAAAGAGCCTCATGCGACCGCCTATCGGGCGGCCTTCCCTCCTGGGCCCCCGTCATCCTCAATTGTTGTTTTCCTGGGACCCCCTAGAAGGAGGGTAAGAGGATGGTTCCCAAAACCTCCTGCCAGCTCCTCGGAACCCCTCTTGAAACCCTTGTCCCCTTTGAGGGCAACTTCCCTTTGGAAAAGGGGGCTGACCTTGCCTGTACGAAAACCGTCACGGGGGTCCCTATGCTGGTTACGTAATGTAGTTAAGGGAGCGGCCCCTATTTTTGTCTGTCTTCCGGAACCCCCCCCCCTGCCCTCGGGCCTTTGACTCCCCCATGTTCCTTTACGTAACTTTCTCTAACATCTTTCGCCAAACAACAGCTCTTTTCCCCTTAAAAGGAAGTCGGCTCAGGCCTCGTCTTGAGAGGAGGCAGTCCGCTGCCCAATTCCGTAGCCAAAGATACCGCCTAGCCGCCACAACCGAGGCCGATTGTTCTTGGGCCCCTAAATCATTCTGAGTTAGGTCCATACTGACGCTATCCGCCAAATATGCTGCTCTCGGATTCCACCCTAGCCGTGAGTTGGCCGTGTGTTTTCGGGGCCGCTGCTGCCCTCATTTTGTCTGGATCTGTTTGTGCCCACCTTAAACAGGCCCCGCCAACACGCTCCTGACACGGAGGCCCTTCAAGGCGAAGCGCTTATATCACAAGCTTGGTTTCACGGAGCGTATCCAGCTTCCTGGTCTTTGAGCATCAATCTTAAGTCCTGGTGGCGCCCTCAACTGGATAGTGGTCTTTCTTTTCTTGTTGACTTGCCTGAACTACCGAATGTTAGGCATCCACCCTGGGGGACTTCAGCAGTTCTTTGTCCTGACTCTGGGAGAGGGTAGAGGCCGATCCATGGATTCGGTACCCCTCTCAATCCTGATTTCCGGTTGATCCCATTCCTCCTGTCTCCTCTGACGATAAAAAAAACCAACCCCTGTGGACAGGGAAAACTTTCTGGGACCTATCTGTATGGCCTGAATAAGGGATCCTCTAGTGCCTCGTTCTCTGCTGCCCGGGGAGTCAGAGGCTACGTTGAGGGCGGTTAGGGACCTCATTGATTAAAGAAGGGAGCTCCTTCTCGTCGAAAAACTCTAACAATGCGAGAATGGTCCTCCTCCGTGAATCTCCCCTTCTCCTCCACTTCCTCCTCTTCCTCCTCTAAAGCCCTTTCAGAGCCCTCCTTCCCTGGGGTGCCTTGAGAAAGGGGTGGGAGGCTCTCTTCACTCAGTAGCCTGGTGCGCTTTTGGGGGGTTAACCCTGAATCCTGA